>LPNX010665678.1:341225-492320 GCA_001517045.1 Pseudotsuga menziesii | reverse complement strand
ATATTCCCTTTTTCTTGTTTAACAATTGCTTTAGGCTGTTTCCCTTTTAAGCTTCATATTGATTTGTTTTATGTTGTTTCATTTTAGAAATTTTGTACACTTTGGATTGAATAGAGAATAGAGAGAACCAATAATGGTAGGAGGGAAATCACAATCACAATATTTCCATTTTCACATTTGTGGCGTTTCCACTTCTACAATTTCCTCTCCTCTTTTCATGGCCATGGCATTTCCGCTTGCTGGTCCATCTTCTCGTTTCGTGCTTTCAAGATGGATCGTATCTTCTCATTTGGTGTGTTTTGTATTTATTGAATCTGGATGTAGTTGTTTGAGTCTTGAGAGTAGGCATCTCTGCTTGCATCTATTTTTGATAGAGAACGGTGGTAGCCTTGAGGGAAAATGGATTTGGTAGGACATCTACTCGAACGCTCTTCTCTAGGAAGGAAATCTGATAGAGAATGTGTCTAGTTTAATGATCTCTTCTTTTCCTTGTCTTCCTAATTTAATATTTGTCTTTCTATGATATGAAATCTCCTTAGCAATCTGTTAACGACCTGTCTATGGCATTCACGGCAGATACAGAAGAATAAATAATGTTTTAGGAAAGAAAATCCATGCTACTCCACTCCACATATGTATGCATCTCTGTCTCCTCATGTCTCTGCAGTTTTTATTTTTTATTTTTCCAAATCAAATCTAATCTAGGAATCAGTTTCTACCAACCTATCTCTATTTTCAAAAGAATTTCAACCCACAAAATCCTGCAGCTTTTGTCATTTTATCAGGAATATCTACTCTATTATTAACCCTTCCCTGTGTCATTTCATATGTGATGGCATAATCGGATGATCTCATTTCTCATTTTAGATGTAATGGCATAATCGAATGATCTCATCTCTTTTTCAACCTTCTCCTTTTGACCATTTTTTTGTGTAAAAGGTGTACCTAGAAATACACCCATATTGCAGAATAATATCCGATAGCAATGTAAAGCTTCAATTGGTACTGGTTTGTAACCTCAGGTAATTTAGAAATATAACCAATTATCTTAACATATCTCCTCCTTTGACTGAAAGAATTTGGTAGTTTCAAGCCTCAATATGTTTCCCTAGCTAACATTGATTCAACTCCTTAAAATTATGCTACTAGCTAGAGTATGCTGCTGTTTACTGCAAGTGGAAGAAATGCTTGTGCTTCTTGTGCCTTTATGCTTCAAATTCTTAAGCCTCCTACATGTAGTGGTTGTTCACAATAGCAGTTGGTTTCAATTTGGTTGCATCTTGAGAACTAGAAGTATGCTTGTTATTTTCACATAAAGATTACATGGAAAACCATGTAAAGGTCAATACTTATAACTGTGTGGAGTGTAATGGCAATTGAACATCTATAGGACTTAACTTGTGCTGGAGGCAAGTGTGATTTATGTTTTATATGTTTCATCAAGTTTTTATTCTAACATAAAACTACTTAATTAAATATCTTTATAACTCTAGTCGCCGGAATCATATCCTTCAATAAAAGCAATGTCATTTTGGTTCTATCCAAGTGGAAATTTCAAAGATTTTATTTCCATTAGTTTGACTTATATATTCATGGGGATCCTTTGCTTTGCAACTTTCTCCATTTGATCCTGCCAATAAGAATAAGAATAAAGTTTTGGTACAAGATACTGCAGATAAAGCAACATAGAAAGTAGCTGAGAAGATGGAAAACCTTTCAGGTATGATAAACTATAATATCAATCTTAGAGAAGTAATAGTTTTTGTAAGCCATCTAGCAATGATAATCAAGGATGATTGTTAATATTATTTAAAGAAAAGGTAAAATTGTTTTTTATATTTCATATAATGTAACAATAGTACATAAAATTAGCGTTTCACAAAGAAAGCATGGAAAAAGTAAATGGCCACCACCATATGGTCATAGTGGGGCATATTAAAATGTACTCCTCATGATCAAAACTTGCCAAAATCTCATCAGGTCATTGAATAAATGAATTTAATTTTTAAGGTCACGGCCAAGCCAGAGACCAAATTGGTGTATGAGACCCTCTTTGTGGGACAAGGGACCCCCTCTGTGAAGCAATTTAAATGCTAAAGTCTATGGAGGTGTACATACCCTACCCCCTCTAGATATGAACTTGTGACCTCTTAGGAGGAAACACATGTTCTTAACCCCACTCAACTAGATAATCAAATTGATCATATAAATTCATGTCTATCATCTTCATATTATATAATGTATTTGGTGCATATTGACTGATTTTTATTTTGATTCAATTCTGTAGTTGCTGATGGCCTTGGCTCTGTATTCACTGGAATAAGGAAAAAGAAGAGGCATGTAAGTAGATGTTATCTCATAGTTGACTTTTTTATGTTTTGTGAACCATTTAAAATGATTTGTGTATTTTTTTTAATCTCACATTTGAACTATGGACTTTACCTGTGATGATGTTTTCACAGGTAGAAAGCAGTTTTCAAGATGATGATAACGTTCTTAACATGGAGGATGCTATTGGTGAGAATAGCCAAGTTTCTATCTTTAAAGTGCATTAGTTGTATCTTCTCTGTACTTTAACCTAGATAATATTAGGAGCTTTTAATGTGTTGATCATTCTCACAATTTGATTTCTTTTGATTGTTTATTAGGTCTTAATCTCACACCAAACGAATTTAGTACAATGGGCATCGGAATTATATTGTTTCCATCGAATAATTATAATCGTCTTGTGACTTTACATAGATAATTTTGAGGGTGAGAATGAAGAAGGGGAGGGCATTATTTTGTAGACTCGATTTTCCTGGGAGGGAACTGATCATGACTACAAGTATGAAGAGGTAAGTCGATTGAATTGCACTATTGCCAAAATCCACTTTAGTTGATTATCATCGTGTCTATATTAAGGCACATGCATATTTTTACATTTTCCAACTAATTTCAACTCTGCCTTTGTTATCACGTCTCTTTCGTGAAAACATCTTCATGTATGGGTTAAACAATGATTTGTTTGTATGTTGGAAACACAAAATTCAAATTCTTTTGCATTTGGCATTTGTATCATTTATTTGATATTGAATTGCAAGATTTTAGTTTCTCGACATTCGTTTTATGTTAGATACATGGTGTTGTATTTGAAACATCATTAAGTAAGGACCGCTCACAACACTTTTAGATTTAGTTAAGGTATCAGCTCCATATTCAATTTATAGTTTGAAAACATAGCATATTTTAATAAAGCATGGCAAGTTTTGATCTCTTTATTGAGAACTATTTCTCTGTATTTCTTTAACAAATCATGTCATGGTTGAAAGGATTATTTAATTTCAAGATTACAGCTTGAAAAGGAGTGTTCTTTTTCAACTTCAGTATTTAATTTTACAAGATTTAGATATTTTCATGTTGGAATTTGCTTCTTGAAATGTGTTTGTAGGGCAGGAGCACTTGATACAATATTTTTTTCGCTTAGGGGCCATGTCTGAGGGGGATCTATTCTATAAAATTTCACCAGGACTTGCATCCTATTCATCCCTTTATTATAGATTTCCAATTGGATGGGGAAGTCCCTAATGAGAATGGACCAATGGCTTGTTCCTCTATCATCCTGATAAGTGAAATATGACCCTATTGGTAAAAGATATTATATATTGTCAATGTTTTAGATCAAAGACATTGATGGTCGAATGTTGTAACTACATTTAGATCATAAATTTACAAATGTCAAGGAGAAGAACCATTCCTATGCATATTGAAATAACCATTCTTAGACATCTCCGAGCCTTTATTTTGCTGAGATCATACCCATAATACTGTTGTTTAAATCCTGAGTATAGGTGTCCATATTTTAACATCTATGGGTTTTGTGATGCTGAGTTTGAATTCATGTCTGCTTTATTAAGTGTTTAAATGTCTCTTTTCCTTGCCCAGAATTGGCCTATTGCAAAAAATAGCTAAGAAAACCCACAGGGACTTCACTTAATGAACATCTCACATAGCACATGCGATCATGGGATATTAAAGAATACCCTTAATTTATAGAGATATTNTTTGTTGAAACCCCCTCCCAATACTTAAAACCTCCTCCCCACCCCTTTTTATACCTCAATCATTATAAACTACCCTACCCACCCCCACCTTAAACCCCTCATCCCCCCCAATACCTGCAATATATTGGTTCAATTTTTAATAATTTTAAAACCCAAAATATGAACTAACGTGCTAGGATATTGGTCAGCAAGTGAAGCCCCCATGGGAAAACCACATAAATAAATCCAGCTAGAAACCACAAAGCATCAAATGCATAAGTTACAAGATCGTGGTCAAATTTCTTGGCAGCATATTTTTCGAAGTTCTCTTTTTGTTGCATAATATCATGGCATGTATGGATTGGATTGGTAGCTTGAAGGAATAAATTGTCATGTATTGTTGTTCCTTGGGGATGGTCTATACAAAGGTTGAAATTCAAGACATTTAAGACAATTCCAGTAAAATTGGGTTTGAAACAACAGTATAATTGAGAAAGAGAAACCTTTGAATTGTCTTCAGGACTAAAAGGACTTTGGCATGATCCTCACTTGATTTCCATTGGCAGGCATGAACCCTCATTAAAGATAAAGTACTTTTCCAGCCCAACTGTATGTGAGAGCTAAATACTCATAATATTCCTTTAGCAACCTTGGCAGGCTTGTGCTTTTCTTAAAGACTTCTAAGAGACTTTTCTAGAAGAACTTTGAATGAAATATTGTACCAAAATAAAGCTTTTAACTTTTCTTAATAAGATCACAAAGATATTTGCTGAGACTGAACATTTTAAAATACATCCCACAAGCTAAAGCTACTGCAACTGCATATTGCCTTACAGTAGCCTAACTATCATTTTCTATTGAAACAGATTCATGATCAAAGTCTTCTCCTTTCAAATGCATTAATATCAGATTGAATTTCCATGGTTGATCTGGCATACCAATACCCTCTTTGTACTCCTGTATGTAGGACCCAGGTTGTATTGAAATTCAAACTCAATCCTTCATTGGAAATAATATCTTCCACCGCATTCATTTCTTTATAACATAGATAAATGACACATTTCAAAAGGAAGATTCCACTTGTTTTAACTGAGCTAAGTTTGGGAGAAAAAATAGGTACATTATCCATCCTGAACATAGTAGTCATCCAATTAATATAACATTTTACATTGAATTTGAGCTGTCCAAAAATGTAAATGACAACTTGTTGGGAAAATCTATAATTTTAAAGTGAACAAATATGATTTTAGATTGATGGAAATATTTTCTAACGAAATTTGACTGGAGTTTTTTAATGATAAGAAAATTTGGGGTTGGAGAACTTTCAAGTTGGAGGGTTAGATTATTGTGAATTTTTATGTGGAATGAGAGATGGGAT
Source organism: Pseudotsuga menziesii (assembly GCA_001517045.1). Classification (NCBI taxonomy): domain Eukaryota; kingdom Viridiplantae; phylum Streptophyta; class Pinopsida; order Pinales; family Pinaceae; genus Pseudotsuga; species Pseudotsuga menziesii. Next base: position 486,920 of record LPNX010665678.1, on the reverse strand, counting down.
CAAGTAGAGAAAATATGAAATAGGGAAGATAAAATGTTTGAGCCGTGGACGCTGGAAGATGGTAAAGAACCATAGATCGTGGAAACTTGGATTGTTTGAGAACTATAGATGAGACATAAGATGAACTGACTCATTTTAGAACTATAGAGGAGGACAAAGAAGTGACTCGAGACTTTTGGCAATAGCTTATGTACACTACAAAGTTTAAACTATAAGGATGGTTATGGGTGAGCAAAGATTGTTTAGACTTGACAATTTTATCTTTGGCATTATGAATCAACTATATTGAGTATTGGAATTTTGCAGCAATCAATTCAGAATGTGTATTCATGAAAATTGTGTATCTGCAGCAATATTTTAGAAAATGGAATAAAGAGAGAGAACATAGGTTGTGATGTAGATTTTTATCACTGCCAAGTAAAATACGAAATTTTGGAATTGAAGTGGAAGCTCAATCTTTTACTGAGGACCAGAGTTTGAGTATGACGTCCCCCCAAATATGAGTTTCACTACCAATACATAAAAAAATATTAAAGCTACATCTAGTTTGTGCCATCTTAGAAGTGTCCATATTTTTGCAGACTTCAATTGCTGGTAATAGTAGATGCCCAGATATGTTTTTGTGTAGTTTTCTAAAATATTTTAGCTCACCTTTTCTCAAGAAATATATTTTGAGTATTAACATATTTCTAAACCAGGGGGACGATATGAGTTATGGATGCATTATCTAGTTTGCGATTAATTGGCATTTTAAAATGTGAGGAATATGTCCAGATGATGCTTGGTTTGCTTGTTTTTGGTTTCTATTTTACTAAATATGTCAAAAAAAAATTGAACCTTCCAAAAAGAGATAATTTGTAGTTATTTTATCTATCAGTTCATCCTCACCTTTATAAATTTCTCATCATTGACAGACGTCTCACCTATGTAAAACGTCTGTTGAAATTTGTTCAATACAATCTATATGGAAGGGAAATTATTGCTATTATGTCATGATTTGCATCCCAATACTCATGCCTTGGGCAATTGTGCCATTATTTAGTTTTTCATTTGTATGTTTTGGCTGCTGCACCTTGATTTTTGTTTTCATTTAGTCTTTGATGGTAAAATATGTTGATGTGGGAAATCGATTGCTTCATATCCTACTCAACTAAAATATTTATGGGTTGCAAACCTGCAGTGAAGATAGGCGAGTTACTTTTGGATACTCCAACTTTCAAGGAAAGAGAGCAACAATGGAATACTTTTATGATGCAAAAATATCAAAGGTTGATGATCAGATGGTTGGCTTATTTGGTGTATTTGATGGTAATTATCTTATTCATGCACTTTATGCTGTATAGGCCTGAGTAACGTGATATGCATGGAGAAATGCTCATTCATACATGTTTACTCCCTGATGGAGTTGTTAGGAGGTTTAAAAAAATACGAATTCTTGTCCAGTCGTTCTTAAATTGTAAATGCTCTTCATTAATAAAAAAACCACTTTATACTATAGAATACCCATTGTCTTATCATTATGTGTGGTTCCAACTACATTTATATTTTTCTAATATCTTCTTGCTGATTTCTTTATTGTAGGCCATGGTGGTTCTCATGCTGCTAAATATTTGAAGCAACACCTTTTTGAGAATTTGATAAATCATCCCCAATTTGCAACAGACACTGGCTTTATGTGCGTGCATATTTCTGACAATAGATAGCTATAAGTGCGTTCATTTGCAAGTGGTTTCTTACAACATAGTGTTTCAAAAATAGTGTGTCAGGACAGATCTGTACACATTGCTTGAAGATTTTATAGTGTTAGACTTGTTGAGAGTAGAGACATGCGCTATTGAATTGTTGACATATGTGGGACATGTGCCCACTAGTGTCTGACATTAGGACAGTGAAAATCCAAGTGTCTTACATATGACATGTAGGGGTGATAGGAAGTGTCTGTTGAGGTGAGATAGCTATCAATCTGTTTTCCTTTTGAGCTTAATGTGCAAGTATAGAAAGTATTACAAGATTCCCTTAGGATGGTATCTTTAAGTTATTTTTTACAACCAGGGTATATTCATGTAATTTCCAGAAATGAGAACTAAATGAATGAGCAATACAGAACACGAAATATCAAGTTTTGGAAAATCAAATATTTTCAACACTAATGAAGAAGACTTCAAGGGACATTGAATTTTTATAGGCCATCTCTGTTGTCCTCTTCTGTAATCTCAAAGGAGATATTGTTTCTTTTTATGTCATGATTCTACATCTTGGGAGGCTTTATCATGTATAGTTGTGCATCCTTGGATAAAATACAAAGATTTCAAATGAACCTATATAGAGTTGGACACACAAGCAGATGATGTATTCTACTAGTCACATGTGAAGGAAGGTCTAAACCACATCGTTTTCTTCTATTTGTCCATTCATAATTTTTTTGCATGTGCTTGACTAATTATGTTCATACATATCCTAGGTAATTTTAATTGATGGATTTACATAGCGCTGATATGTAGTAATCCTGGCTTGGTTTGGAGAAAAATGGGTCATAGCATCAACTGAATCAATATTTAGTTTTAATGGCATAATCAGATGATCTCATCTCTTTTTCAATTTTCTCCATTTGACCATTCTTTTGTGTAAACGGTGTACCTAGAAATACACCCATATTGCAGAATAACATCAGATAGCAATGTAAAGCTTCAATTGGTATTGTTTTGTAACCTCGGGTAATTTAGAAATATAACCAATTCTCTTAACATATCTCTTCCTTTGACTGAAGGACTTTCGTAGTTTTAAGCCTCAATCTCTTTCCCTAGCTAACATTATCTCCCTGACAAGGCCTCTTTATCTCCCTGCAAGGCCTCTTTACACGGCTTATGGAGAAGAGGTGGATCTATCTTTTAAATGGGAACCTGTCGTTTAAGTTTTAATGGACGACAAACCTGGAAATAAGCTTGATCCACTCACATAATTCACTGATAAGGTTGGCTAGTGTAGAAATAATATATCAATTCTATGAGCAATGATGCTAAGAAGAAGCACGGGAAATAGATCTTGCTACTAAGAATTCTCACAAGCATACAAAGGAAAAATAGAAAGAAGAAAATAGACTAAATCACATGAATGAAGAGATGAATATTGGTGTGTATCCTTTCATTGAATAATGATGAATAATAGTGTACATAAATATTACATCCCTCATAGGAAAATCGAATTGTATGGAAACAACTCATAAAGCTCAAAAAGGTTGACTTACCAAAATATAGCAAACCCCCATAGGTGTTTAAAGCACTTCCCAAATCTATCAAGGACCTCACGAGTTGGAAAAAGCATTAGTGAGTTATTGATGAGATGGAAAAACATGCTAATCCTAGAAAATGCAAAAAAACTAATGGAGGATGGGTTGGAAACAAAATCTACTAGTTTCTTAGTTGACTATCTTTTATCTTATCCATAGAAAAGTAGAAAAAGAAGAATAAAGAAAAATCTAATTTAAAGTGTTGTATACTAATTCTGGATGGTCAAAAGGTGGTCAAGATCAACCTAGAATTAGAAATAAATCATTCCTAGGACATAGATGGTATGTATTGACTTTAAGGTGCAAGTGGATGCCAACTAATTAAGCTAGTGGGTGAATAATTAATCAAATAATGATTAATTATTTTATCCTAAGTTGTGAGTGGGTTTAATATATTCCAATACCCCCCGATAAGTCTGACTTTATGATTTTATGACAAAAAATATAGATGCATATAGGGCCCAGCAACAAGGCTATGGTCGCCCTTTAACAATTATTATATCCAAAAAAGTGAGGAAAGAGGCAAAACCACATGGGTAAAATCCTCCCTCAAGAAAGGACAAGGCACAAAATTTTGAAATAATATGTCTTCAACATATCCTTATCTTCACTTGAATGAGCTGAGTGAAATGCTTCTAGATGAAATACTTGTTGAAGAAATCATGAACTCCATGATCATGCGCTAGAGTGTAGAACCTGCAAGAAAGAAGAGGAGAGACTCGTATGCCATCATCTGATGAAGTAGGAGCATTATCTGGATGCTTCTTGCTGCTGTCAAAATCTTATCTACAAACATAATATGAAATGGAAAAGAGATCGTTGCATACTCCTTCCCAAAGAGTACAAAAATTAAGACAATTTATTTCACACCTAATTCTCTGAATAGCTGCAAAATTGTGATGCGAATCACATGTCAATTTTCCAATATGATATAGCACCTGTAGAGATATGATGTGAGGCTACTAAAAATATGATATATAATAAATATTAGCTTATGTAACAGCAAGGTCAAAGGCTTCAGTGGCTCCATGAGGATATAGGGTTGGACTAGGAAAATTATGAGCAACTGGGGAAATCTGATAGGTGTAAAAATATGAATGATGGATGGGAATAAGATTTGAACCATAAGTGTTTAGAACAGATCCAAACATATTTAATATCAGTCCAAATATGACTAAGGACATGGATGACCATCCATTTAAAGATAGGAAAGACTTCAAACCATGTAAGATAAATATCACTGCATAAGAGACCAATGAGGAATCAACTAGTGAGCTTGGGATTTGTATAGTGCTAGGATTATTCAGAGGTATGGTATATGGTATGGATGGTGGTATGATATGTGTATCAACCTGAAAATATGCTTCTAAATCAGAATCCAAAGGATCACATATAAGCATATAAATAGACTCATGGGAATACACCGGTAATGAATCCTCTATATGAAAGGAGGAAAGAATGAGATGTTCACAATATTCAAGAAGGTTTTGAGTATTGATGCCAATAAAAAAGGAGGAGATGCTGAATCACATGAGATCAAGTAAGGTAAGTGGTATTGCACACATAGGGATTGATTTGGCTAAGCAAACATCCAGGAAATCATTGGGTTGCGCACCATCAATGAGAGAGGTATGCACACAATGTGAAGAATATGGCACATAGATATTGAAATATAAGATAGAAGATTTAGAGAGAAATCAATGGGTGATAGGATCATAATCAATATCAGCAGAATCTCTATATGTTACTTCTTTTTCATCATTAGTATCACAAGAATAAAAATCACCTTCAAGAGACATAGAAAAAGATGGCTCTTGAATATTTGCTTCTTGATTGAAAGAGGAAGCATTCGAATCAAAGAGGGAAGAAGCAACATGAACTGTATGATACATTTCTTCATCATGATCAACTTCATTAGAGAATGTAGAGGCCAATAAATCTTGAGAGAGAGAACAAGAGGAGATGCTAGGTTCACTCCATGCTTCATATTCTATTTCCTGCAAACCAAAAGCTTTGTCCAAATTCTTCCAAAGCTCAAATGGATACTCAGAAAAATATATAAGATGATATATATTTTGAGACAATCCTAGACACATGATTCCATAAGCTCTATCACAATTATTTAGCCAATCAATCTTCTCTTCATAAGACTCAAGTTCACTCAATGCACCAATGGAGACATCAAAGAGACACTGCCTCTTCAAGTATGCCCTCATATTTGGTTTTCAATCAGCATAGTTGAAAGGAGATAGTAGAGGAAATTTTGAATCTATATTGAATTTGTTGATATGCTCTAGTAGATACTCTCTGCAACCTAGAAACCAAAATAGGAGAAAATCTTGTAAGCTAGACAAGCTATTCTTCAGAGAGGGACAGGAGACTGGATGCGCTCCTCAAATCTATAGAACTTGATAAAATTGCTTCTCTAATACCATGTAGAAACAATAGATAAATTCTATGAGAAATGATGCTAATAGGAAGCACAGGAAATAAATCTTGCTACTAAGAATTCTCACAAAAATACATAGGAAAAATAGAGAGAAGAAAAGAGACTGAATCACATGAATGAAGAGATGAATATTGGTGTGTATCCTTTCATTGAATAATGATGAATAATAGTGTACATAAATAGTACATCCCTCATAGGAAAATCGAATTGTATGGAAAAAACTCATAAATCTCAAAAAGGTTGACTTACCAAAATATAGCAAACCCCCATAGGTGGCTAAAGCACTTCCCAAATCTATCAAGGAAATCACGAGTTGGAAAAAGCATGAGCGAGTTGTTAAGGAGATGAAAAAAACATGCCAATCCTATAAAATGGAGAAAAACTAATGGAGGATGGGTTGGAAACAAAAGCTACCAATTTCCTAGTTGACTAGCTTTTATCTTATCCATAGAAAAGCAGAAAAAGTAGAATAAAGCAGAATCTGCTTTAAAGTGTTGTATACTAATTCTGGATGGTCAAAAGGTGGTCAAGATAAACCCAAAATTAGAAATAAATCATTCCTAGGATAAAAATGGCATGCATTGACTTTAAGTTGCAAGTGGATGCCAAATAATTAAGCTAGTGGGTGAATAATTAATCAAATAATGATTAATTATTTTATCCTAAGTTGTGAGTGGGTTTAATATATTCCAACAGCTAGTATGTTGTCACTGCCATACAGTAATCTACCTGAAGGCTACACCAACAATATCCAATATTTTCAACAACCCACCAGAGTTTGAACTATTCAAATATTGTAACTTCGAAGAATATTCTATATGTATCTTTTTGTGGTCCCCGATGGTCCTACCGGGAGAATCACTTGTATTATCTTGTACCCCGATGATTCTAATCGGAAGAACTAATAAGAGTCATGAGGTTGTCCCCTCTAATTGTAAAGGTGGGTCATTAGCACCCCAGTGTGGTTACTTGAGCCTACATGTGTAACTCGAGCCTACATGATTAACTCGAGCCTACATGTCAGATGAGTTAATTGAAGTGAATGTATGAATATAAATAGAGGTGTAGCTCTCCTCATTTGGAGCACACACTCTCACTTGTGTAGTGCATTAGTGGAGAAGAGAAGAGTAGCAGGAGAAGGAGGAGGATTAGGATTTGATCTCCTTGTTGGTTTTATCTTTTACCTTTTTGGGGCATCTATATTGAGGAAGCTTTTGCTGGGTTTTTCCCTTTAGGTTTTTCCCAGGATAAATCTATGTTGTTCTTGTGATACGGTTTCTTTCAATGATCCTATTTATATGGTTTTGTTATGAAAAATGAAATGAAATACTGATGTTCTAGCTTAGCATATGAAAATTTAACATGGTATCAGAGCTAACTTGAATAGGATAGTCTTCACAAGGAGAAATAGCCCTCTCTCTCTCCCCAGAAGAAATTAGGGTTTCGGGAAAATTTTCAAGTTTTGGAAAAATGTTTGGATGGAAAGTTGTACCCTCCCAGAGCACATCTTTTGAGCCTGGAATCAAGGTTTTTGGATGTGTGAGTCTCCAGAAAAGTCAAACCCTAGTTTGACAGCTACACTAGAAAACTGTTGAACCAGAAAGTTGCAGAAGATGAATCTTGCAAGTCTGATTTGAAAGGTGAAGAGATGAATTCTGCAGAATCAAAATATGTTAGAATAATCAACCCATAGTTAGCTACCTTAGACATTAATTAATCCAATTTTTGTCTTATTTGCCTAGTTTCCATATTCCACCTTATGCAAGTTGTCCTCCACACATCCATAGTGGTCAAACTTGATAAATTTGATTCATGGAACACTTGGGAAACCTCTTGGAATCAAATTTTCTTTATTCCTGGCCTCCCTAGCGCATGTCTACTTTTTTTGCTTTATTGCCTGCTTTTTCTGAGTTTTAAGGCAATTGGGAAAGTTTGACTAGGTGAAGTTAACTTGTTTTTTGTCCTCATCATACTCCACTCTTTTCTCCTATGAAAAGAATGTATGAGTTTTCCTTCCACCATATATTAGCTTGCCTAATTGATTTTTCCAATTCGTGAGCTCCTAGACAGTTTTGGAAACTACTTTATGCACCTATGGGGGATTTGCTTAGATTTAGTAAGCTTGCTTTTGACCAAATTCGAATGGAATCATTATGCATTCGAATCTCTCATGTAATTATTTATTTTGGAAACCTATGACTTCATAGGGTTGGCTATTGTACACTTATTCAGTACAGATTAGTGTTCTGCTCCATTATTCAGTCTCCTTTGTGAGTAATTTGCGTGTGTAATTCAAAATTGTTGTGAGTGTAATTGTTCTAACACCTGGGTTCAATTTACACATGGTATAAGATCCTTTGTATATCAATTTATATCCTTCCAATTTGTTTTGCAGCTTCAACATCATTGACTGGGAGCATTCGGTTGACTGAAGGGACAATTTCTGAGCTATGGATCAATCTTAGAAGATCATCTTGACTCCATTTAACTTCTTTGAATGGAAAGTAGAGATGGAGATACTATTGAGAGTGAAAGCCCTCTACAGAGTGACTATGGCAATAGAAGCAGAGCCCAATGCAGCTGCAGAGAATATTAAAAGGCACAACAGGAGGGATGAGGCCTATGGTCTCTTGTGTCTGAGGATATCCAGAGACCTCCTTTTCCATCTTAATGGATTAACATCACCAAATGAATTATGGGAGAATCTTGTTGATCTTTTTGGTAAGACAGATGAGATGAGGGTACATCAAATTGAAAATCAATTGATCTCCTTGAGTCCCAATAGCTTTGAATCCCTGCAACTCTATTTTTCCAAGTTCAAAGCACTTGTTTTGCAGCTAAAACAATGTGGGATCGAAAATAAGGATGAGCAACTGGTTTTGGCCATACTCTCAAATATTGGCCCTAACTATTCAGTGTTTTTTTGATCTTTTATGCCACAAAGTTGACAGCTTGAGCCTAGAAAATGCCTAGCCTTGCAGATTTCATGGAATCTCTCACACAAGAACAAGATAAATTGGTAATGATGGGCACCATCAAACCATCCAAAGGACAAGCTCTAGCTGCTGTAGATTTGAGGGTGGATTCAAAAATCAAGAAGAAAGCTAAAAATCCACTTGAGCAAAAGAGAGACAAGAACAAGTCTCCAGAGGACCCTCAAGGTTCCAAGAAGAACCCCCAGAAGAAGAAGAACAAAGGAGAAATGAGCAAGTGCGCATACTGCAGTAAGGGAAATCATTCTGAAAGCTCCTCCATGAAGAAACAAATAGATATGCTGACCCAACTCCTAGAAAATAATGGCATCTCTCTTCCAGACAACTCAAAGAAGAGGGGAGGAGGATCAAATTCAGAAGACATAGAGAGAGTTCATGCATTGGTTGCTGTCACATCAAGCTCACCTAGTTTCATCATTGATTCTGGAGCTTCAAGACATATGGTTTTGACCAAGGAGGCATTCACCTCACTTGACATGTTGAAAGGTTCACCAATAGTACTGGGAGATGACTCTCTCATTGAAAGTTTGGGAAAAGGGAGGATTGATCTTGACCATGGTAAGTTCAGCAATGTGTTGTATGTTCCAGGTCTTGCCTCTAACCTCTTATCAGTGTATCAAATGACCCACACAGGGTCTCCAAAGAAGGTCATATTATACCCTGATGAAGTTGAGATCACAGAGATCTCAAGTGGTAAATTCATTGCAAAAGGAGTTGCAAATCACACTTCGAAGGTATACATGTTCTCACACTTCCTACCCTACTCAAACCCCTCTACTCTTCTGATTCATGCTAATGAGGCAAGCAAGCTTTGCCATGAAATATTTGGCCACCTTAATTACAAGTATCTTTCTGATCTTAGTGAAAAATAAATGGTCATAGGGTTACCAAAGATTAAGTTTTCCAAAGGAGTCTGTCACGGTTGCATCCTAGGAAAACACCAAGAGCATAAATTTGAGAAAGCTAGTCATGAGAGAACCTCTGCACCTCTTGATTTGATCCATAGTGATGTTGCTGGCCCATTTCCTCATATGTCAATGAGTCAAGCCAAATATGCATTGATATTCATAGATGAATTTTCCAGGTATTTCTGGGTTTACTTCCTGAAACACAAGTCTGAAGTTTTTGGCCTCTTCAAAGTCTTTAAGGCTTTGGTTGAAAACCAGTCTGGGAGGAAACTCAAGGTCCTTAGATATGACAATGGTGGTGAGTATTTCAAGTCTGATTTCATTCAATATTGTGCATATGCAGGTATTCATATGCAGCATTCTATCCCTTACACACCACAATAGAATGGTGTTGCTAAGAGGAAGAACAAATCATTGAAAGAGATGGCAACCTGCATGATGGAGGCTAAGACTTTGCCACCAAAGTTTTCGGCCGAAGCTATAAACTGTGCAGCCTATATCTAGAATAGGGTGCCTTGTAAACATCTTGATGGTATGACTCCTTTCGAAGCATGGAGTGGGCACAAGCTAGATGTGACCCATTTCAGGATTTTTGGCTCAAGGGCTTGGGCTAGAATTCCAACAGAAAAGAGGAAGGCTTTGCAGCCCCAAAGCAAAGAGTGTCTATTTGTTGGGTAATCTGAAGATTCAAAAGGGTACAAGCTGATCAATTTGAGCACAAACAAATCCTTCATTTAAAGGTGTGTTCAGTTTCAAGAAGAGCCCCTAACAGCAGTGGAAGTTAGAGAATCCTCTTCACCACCAGAACCTCTGAATGTAAGTGAAGAGATAGTTGAACATGCTAATTCTGATATGTCTGATAATGATGATTTAATTGCAGATCCTAAGAGTCATACAAGACCAAAATTAGCATCCAAGACTATTCATGCAGCTGGAGAACTAGCTGGAAATCCTAATGATCCTAGGAGGACCAGATCTCAATTTGAGAGTGCTCTGTGCATGAAAGATCCTATGTTTGTAGAGAAATGATATCTGATGGTTGAATCAAACCCACAGAGATATGAATATGTAGAAAATTATCCAATATGGAAAACATCCATGGAAGAAGAGCTTAGCTCACTCCAGAAGAGCAACACTTGGGAGCTGGTTGATCTTCCCCCAGGGAGGAAGCTAGTTCAGTGTAAGTGGGTGTACAAAACCAAATTTGTCACTGATGGTTCACCTCTAAAGTACAAGGCTAGATTGGTATCCAAGGGCTACTCACAGGTACATGGCATAGACTACAATGAGACCTTTGCACTAGTGGCAAAGATGGACTCCTTCAGGCTAGCCTTAGCCATTGCAGCTTCAAAGCAGTGGGAGGTACACCACATGGATGTGAAGTGTGCTTTCCTGAATGGAGATATCACTGAAGAGATTTACATGTAGCAGTCTCAAGGATTTGCTACTAACCCATCTCTTGTGTGCACGCTAAAGAAGTCATTGTATGGGCTTAAGCAAGCCCCTAGGGCTTGGTATGCCAAGATTGATAGCTTTCTGCTATCACTGAATTTTGTTCGATGCAAGTCAGATCCAAATGTATATTTGAAGCTGATTCATGGTTCATTAATGATCATTTTTTTGTATGTTGATGACCTTCTCATTATAGGAATCTCAAAGGATGAAATTTCCTCCTTGAAGGATGCAATGAACCATGCCTTCTCAATGACAGATTTGGGCTTATTGAGCCAATTCTTGGGGCTCGAGATTGCTCAAACCAAAGAAGGAATCAAAGTACATCAGTACAAGTATGCCTTGGATTTGCTGAAAAAATTCAATATGAAGGATTGCAAGCCAAGCAAGACTCCTTTCCTTTCAGGAGTTAAGCTTGAAGAAGCTGATTCTTCACCTATGGTAAACAATACACTATATAGGCAATTGATTGGATGTTTGTTGTATCTTACACATACTAGACCTGATATTTATTATTTATTAAGTGTGGTTTCAAGATACATGGATCAGCCTCATGAGATCCATTGGAGAGTAGCCAAAAGGATCCTTAACTTTGTTCAGGGAACAAGGACTCATGGGATCTTCTACAAAGATAAATATGATCTTGATTTGATTGGGTTTACTGACAGTGATTGGGCAGGTGACAGCACAGATCAAAAGTCAACATCAGGATATGTGTTCATGCTTGCAGAAGGGCCAATCAGCTAGTCAATCAAGAAACAGAGTGCCATTTCAATCTCATCTACAGAAGTAGAGTACAGAGGAGTTGTAAATGCAACAACTCAATGTTTATGGATGCAGGGGTTACTTGGAGAGTGTGGATTCGAATCAGAATACTCAACTACTATCTATTGTGATAATCAGAGTACCATTTGAATCTGCAATGATCCAGTTCATAAGCAGAGAACCAAACACATTGAGATCCATATGCACTACATCAGATAGCTTGTGCATGATGGCACCATTCACCTACTCTTCTGTTCATCTTCAGAACAAGTAGCAGATATCTTCACCAAAGTTTTTTGTGAGAAGACATTCAACAATCTCAAATCACTGCTGGGGATTGCTGATCATGCTATGAAGCATGAGTGATGACAAAATTTCCAATTTTTTTTTTACTTTCCATGTTTAATGGAGGATTTTTCCCACTAGGTTTTTGCATCTTTCCCTGGTTAAATGGACATGCAGTATGTAAAGGGTGACTAAGCCTTGTTGCTAGGCCCTATAATTTTCTGATATTTTACTCATAAGTCAGGCTTAAGGGGGGGTGTTAGAATAATCAACCCATAGTTAGCTACCTTAGACATTAATTAATCCAATTTTTGTCTTATTTGCCTAGTTTCCATATTCCACCTTATGCAAGTTGTCCTCCACACATCCATAGTGGTCAAACTTGCTAAATTTGAGTCATGGAGCACTTGGGAAACCTCTTGGAATCAAATCTACTTTATTCCTGGCCTCCCTAGCGCATGTCTGCTTTTTCTGCTTTATTGCCTGCTTTTTCTGAGTGTTAAGGCAATTGGGAAAGTTTGACTAGGTGAAGTTAACTTGTTTTTTGTCCTCATCATCCTCCACTCTTTTCTCCTATGAAAAGCATGTATGAGTTGTCCTTCCACCATCTATTAGCTTGCCTAATTGATTTTTCCAATTCGTGAGCTCCTAGACAGTTTTGGAAACTGCTTTATGCACATATGGGGGATTTGCTTAGATTTAGTAAGCCTGCTTTTGACCAAATTCGAATGGCATCCTTATGCATTCAAATATCTCATGTAATTATTTATTGTGGCAGCCTATGACTTCAAAGGGTTGGCTATTGTACACTTATTCAATACATATTAGTGTTCTGCTCCATTATTCAGTCTCCTTTGTGAGTAATTTGCATGTGTAATTGGCAATTGTTGTGAGTGTAATTGTTCTAACACCTACGTTCAATTTCCACAAAATACACCAGTCAACTCACCTCTCTCAAGTGCATATTCTGGTAAGTTCACTTTCTCATTCCACAAAATTTCAATTTTTTGTGATTTTCTATCAAAATGACCCCAAGCACTAAGCTTGAGGACACGCTAGAAGGAATAGAGAATTTTTGAGCATAAAAATACAGGATTGGTCTCATTATCCAAGAGAATGATCTTGACACATATGTCAAAGAAGAAGTTCCAGAACCAGAAGAAGTTGAAGCCAAGGAGAAGCACATGAAAGACATGATTAGGGCACAAAGGATTATTGTTGATTCCATCAAGGATCACTTGATCCCTTAAGTGTCATCTAAGAAGAATCCAAAGGAAATGTTTGATGCCTTATCCAGAATGTTTGAAGGAAGAAACATTAATAGAAAGATGAATCTAAGAGCTCAACTGAAGAGTATCAAGATGAGCGATGGAGAATCCATTCAAGATTACTTCTCAAGGGTTTCTCAGATCAAAGAACAACTAGAAGCTATTGGAGACAAACTTGATGAAGATGAACTAGTCATGACTGCTCTCAATGGTCACACTAGGTCATGTGAATCATTCATTCAAATGATGTGTGCCAGGAAAGAAAGCATGGAGTTTGATGTGGTATGGGAAAACTGCATTCAAGAAGAGACTAGAGTTGGAAAATAGGGAAGCTCTACTCAAAGAGGATGATCAAGCTCTAGCCACTCATACCAAGAAAATAAGAAGAGCTCAACCCATCTTCAAGAAGGGAAACCACAAGGAGCATCAACCTCCCAGAAGATTCCAAATATCTAGAGACAGTCTAGCAAGTAAGGAATACTCTGGTTTTCAATGTTTCCATTGTGACAAGATAGGACACATTGCCAGGAACTGTCCTATGAAGAAGCAAGAATATAAGAAGAGGATCAAAAACAACAAAATATATCATGCTCATCTAGCTGAAGATGAAGATGAAGAAGAAGAAGAAGAAGAAGATGAAGAAGAAAGACCTCAAAGAAAGCAATCAAGAGAAGAGGATGCAGAAGAGTATGTACTATTCTCTGCACTCTCTGGATCTATAACACCAGGAGAAGACACTTGGCTGATTGATAGTGGTGTTTCAAAGCACATGATGGGACAAAAGAAAAATATATCCAAACTCGAAGAAAGGAGCCATACTCAGAAAGTATCCCTAGGATATGACTATCAATATCAGATCAAAGGAGTTGGTGAAGCAAGCTACAAACTCGATTCAGGTAATCCTCTGAAGATGAAAGATGTTTTATATGTACCTGGTCTAAAGAAGAATTTACTTTCTATCTCAGCCTTAGATAAGAAAGGATTTAGAGTTTCTTTCATAGATGGCCAAGTACTCATGTGGCCCAAAGGAAATAAATGTGAAGATGCAATCATCATTGGTGAAGAGGAAGGAGGCTTGTATAAACTCAAAGGGCATTCAAAAATAGCCTTTGTGCATGAGTTTACTGACCCTAGTGAACTATGGCATAGGAGGCTTTCCCACATCAAATACAAATCTTTACCTCATGTGAAGAAGGTAGTGACGGGATTACCAGATATGAAGATCAAGCATGAAGGCATTTGCAAAGGATGTGCAAAGGGAAAGAACATCAACAATCCATTTCCAAAGAGAGAAACAAAAACTAAAGGTACATTGGAATTGATTCATTTAGATGTATGTGGTCCAATGTCTACCATATCCTTAAGTGGATTTGAATATTATATCACGTTTATTGATGACTTTTCAAGAAATACCTGGATATACTTCTTGAAAGCAAAGAGTGAAGTGTTTGAGAAATTCAAGGAGTTCAACGCTTTGATAGAGAATCTTTCAGACAAGAAAATAAAGACACTCCATTCAGACAATGGCGGAGAGTATACCTCAAAAGAATTTGAAGCTTTTTGCAAGGCTACTGGAATCAAGAGGGAACTAACTACTCCCTACAATCCTCAACAGAATGGGGTTGTGGAAAGAAAGAATAGAACCATCATGGAGGCAATAAAGACTATGATATATGATCAAGATCTTCCAATGCACCTATGGGTGGAAGCAACAAGAACTATTGTGTATGTACATAATAGAATATCTCACAGTGCTCTTGGGTTCAAAACTCCAGAAGAGATATTCACAGGAAAGAAGCCTGAAGTGAGTCACCTCAAAATATTTGGCTGTCCAGTACATATTCATGTACCAAAAGAGAAGAGAACCAAGTTAGATCCTTCCGGAAAGAAGGGGATATTTGTTGGATATTGTGAAGTATCCAAAGCATTTAGAATTTACATTCCTGGATTCCATCACATGGAAATCGGTCGAGATGTGACATTCGATGAAGAGGCAGCCCTCAAGAGATCTAGGAAGTGCCAACATGAAGAAGTATATGAAGAAGAGACACCTCCCAGAAACAAAAAAACTACATGTCTCCCTGAAGATGAAGCTCTTGAAGAACATGACACGGAAGAACCTCAAGAACCTCCTATGATGGAGATTTCAAGAAAAATAAATCCTACTTGGACAAGAGAAATTATACGAGAGGTAGAAAGATATGGAGCACCTAAAGGCTCCACAAGGGAAAGAAAGAAACCTAAAAGATCTTTTCCAACTATGTAGCCTTGATGTGTGATCTTGTAGATCAAGAACCAACAAACTACGAAGAAGCAGTACAGAAGAAAGAATGGGAAGAGGCAATGACTAAAGAATATCAGTCAATAATGAAGAATGATGTATGGGATGTAGTTCCCAAACCAGAAGGAAAGAGTATAGTATCCTCCAAATGGATATACAAAATAAAGCATGCAGCTGATGGAAGTATTGAGAAGCATAAAGCAAGATTTGTGGCCATAGGTTTCTCTCAGAAAGAGGGAATCGATTATGAAGATACATTTTCCCCAGTAGCACAGTATACTTTGATTAGAACGATCATGGCACTTGCATCCATGATGAAGTGGGACCTTCACCAGATGGATGTGAAAACAACTTTTCTGAATGGCGTGATCAAAGAAGAAGTATATATAGAACAACCTCAAGGATTTGAAGTTGAAGATAGACATACTCACATATGCAAGTTGAAGAAAGCCTTATATGGCCTTAAACAAGCTCCTAAAGCTTGGTATGAAAGGATAGATGGTTTCTTGACAAGCATGGGCTTTACCAAGAGTAAAGATGATCCTAACCTTTATCTCAAAATTGTATAAGATGAACCTGTCATTCTATTACTATATGTGGATGACCTATTCTTGACAGGAAATAAGAAACAGATTGTGGAAAGCAAGAAGAAATTGGCATAAGAATTTGAGATGAAGGACCTTGGGTTAATGCATTACTTCCTAGGTCTGGAAGTGTGGCAAAGTTCAGAAGGAATCTTTCTCAACCAAGGAAATTATGCAGTAGAGATATTGAAAAGATTCAATATGTTAGAATGCAAAGCCATGACCACTCCTATGGACTCAAACCTGAAGTTGTTGGATAATGACTCATCAGAGTTAGTGGACATGACTCAATACAGACAAATCATTGGGTCATTGATGTACTTAACAAATACCAAACCAGACATTTGTTTTGCGGTGAACACCTTGAGTCAATATCTTGTTTAACCAAGACGGGTTCACCTGGTAGCTGCAAAACATGTGATGAGGTACCTGAAAGGGACTTTAGACTTTGGTCTATTCTATGATAATAGCCATGAGTACAGATTGTATGGCTATATAGATGCAGATTGGGATAGAAGTATCTCAGATAGAAAAAGCACATCAAGTGGATGTTATAGTCTGGGATTTGCTATGATTTCATGGTTTAGTAGAAAGCAGTCTGGTGTTGCTCTAAGCACAGCTGAAGCAGAATATATAGCAGCCTGTTCTACTAGTTGTGAAGCCATATGGCTTTGGAAGCCGATGTCAGGATTATTCAATCTAGAGTTAGATACTACCGAGATTCTATGTGACAATCAAAGTTGTATAAATATGACAGAGAACCCAGTATTCCATGATAGATCGAAGCACATAGAAATTAGGTATTTCTACATTCGAGATATGATGCAGAAGGGAGCCATAAAACTCCAATATGTGAGTACCAAAGAATAGGTTGCTGATGTGCTAACGAAGCCTCTATCTCGAGTAAAGTTCGAACAATTTCGAGACAAGCTTGGTGTGGTTCAGAAGAACCTTCCTCGAAAGGGTGAGTAGTGATGTTGCAGTGGGATTGTATCATCATTGGGCATCTACCCTAAAGTGATCCGGTGGCCTCGGTCCTCAAGAATGAAGAGGGATTGTATCATCTCGGGACATCTATCCAAAAGTGATCCGATGACCTCAGTCCTCAAGAATGAAGAGGGATTGTATCATCCTGGGACATCTACCCAAAATAGATCTCGTGACTTTAGTATTCATGAATGTGGTGGGATTGCATCATCCCTGAACTTCAGTTCAAAATGTATCTGGAGATCTCGGTCCCCGTGAATGTGGTGGGATTGCATCATCCCTGAACTTCGGTTCAAAATGTATCCGGGGGTCTCGGTCCCTGTGAATGTGGTAGGATTGCATCATCCCTGAAATTTGGTTCAAAATGTATCCGGAGGTATCAGCCCCCGTGAAAGTGGTGGATTGCATCATCCCTAAACCTCGGTTCAAAATGTATCTGGAGGTCTTGGCCCCCGTGAAAGTGGTGGATTGCATCATCCCTGAACCTCGGTTCAAAATGTATTTGTAGGTCTTGACCCCCGTGAAAGTGGTGGATTGCATCATCCCTGAACCTCGGTTCAAAATGTATCCAAAGGTCTTGGCCCCCATGAAAGTGGTGGGATTACATCATCCCTGAACCTCGGTTCAAAATGTATCCAGAGATTTCGGTCCCCATGAATGTGGTAGGATTGTATCATCCTTGAACTTTGGTTCAGAACGGATCCGATGACTTCGGTACTCGAGAACGTGTGTTGATCCCGTAATTCCTAGAGGAAGGATTGTCTGAGTTCCACATATGTGTTGATCCCTAAAGGAAGGATCACTAGTAACTACATAAATACCTAAATCCCATAATTCTGAAAGGAAGGATCATTGACTTGATCCTGTAATTCCAATAGGAAGGATTGTCTGAGTTCCACAGATGTGTTGATCCCATAATTCCAATAGGAAGGATTGTCTGAGTTCCACAGATGTGTTGATCCCATAATTCCAATAGGAAGGATTGTCTGAGTTCCACAAATGTGTTGATCCCGTAATTCCAAAAGGAAGGATTTCTAGTAACTCCGTAAAGACCTAAATCCCGTAATTTCGAAAGGAAGGATCATTGGTAACTCCGTAAAGACCAAAATCCCATAATTCTGAAAGGAAGGATCATGTTGATGTTTTGATGATGTTGATGTTTTGATGATAATGATGTTTTCATGATGATGATGTTTTTATGATGATGATGATGTACTGATCAAAATATCAGAGTATGATGATGATGTACTGATCGAAAGATCAAGAGTATGATGATGATGATGTACTGATCGAAAGATCAGAGTATGACGATGATGATGATCAGTATGTGATGATGATGACATACTGATCAAAAGATCATAATATGATAATGATGATTATGTTCGAGAGTTGAAGTATGATGATGGTGCTGATCACGATGTTACTGATTAGAATGTGATGATGTTGCTGATCGAAAGAACAAAATGCTGAAGAAGTTGTTGCTGATCGAAATATCAAAGTACTAAAGATGTTGCTGGTCAAAATGCTGAAGATGTCTTTGCTGATCAAAAGATCAAAGTGCTGAAGATGTTGCTGATCAAAATGCTGAAGATATTGTTGATGATCGAAAGGTCAAAGTGCTGAAGATGTTGCTGATCGAAAGGTCAAAGTGCTGAAGATGTTGCTGCTGATCAAAAGGTCAAAGTGTTGAAGATGTTGTTGATCGAAAGGTCAAAGTGCCAAAGATGTTGCTAATTGAAAGGTCAAAGTGTTGAAGATGTTGCTACTGATTGAAAGGTCTAAGTGCTGAAGGTGTTGCTGAAGATGTTGCTGATCGAAAGGTCAAAGTGCTGAAGATGTTGCTGAAAGATGTTGTTGATCGAAAGGTCAAAGTGTTGAAGATGTTTCTGATCAAAAGGTCAAAAGATGCTGATGTTGATTAAAGAGTTGCTTTCATTGAATATTGAAGACGAAGACTATATGATGTTGAAAAGCTTCCACTGATTTATAGATGTGTTACCCTGATGATGTTGATGATGTCCTCTCCTACTATTGTTGTTGTTGATGTTGTTGTAGAATACCCTTCTCATTAGGGGGGAGTATTGAAATATTGTAACTTCAAATAATATTCTATATGTATCTTTTTGTGGTCCCCGATGGTCCTATCGGGAGAACCACTTGTATTATCTTGTACCCCAATGCTTCTAATCAGAATAACTAATAAGAGTCATGAGGTTGTCCCCTCTAATTGTAAAGGTGAGTCATTAGCACCCCAGTGTGGTTACTTGAGCCTACATGTGTAACTCGAGCCTACATGATTAAATCGAGCATACACACAGGATGAGTTAATTGAAGTGAACGGATGAATATAAATAGAGGTGTAGCTCTCCTCATTTGGAGCACACACTCTCACATGTGTAGTGCATTAGTGGAGAAGAGAAGAGTAGCAGGAGAAGGAGGAGGATCAGGCTTTGATCTCCTTGTTGGCTTTATCTTTTACCTTTTTGGGGCATCTATATTGAGGAAGCTTTTGCTGGGTTTTTTCCCTTTAGGGTTTTCCCAGGATAAATCTGTGTTGTTCTTGTGATACTGTTTCTTTCAGTGATCCTGTTTATATGCTTTTGTTATGAAAAATGAAATGAAATACTGATGTTCTAGCTTAGCATATGAAAATTTAACATGAACTTGGGTCATTGTAAGAATAATTGGTCCAAGTCCCTTCTTAAACACAATCCCATGGACAAGAAGGGGCAGATTGTATGCATATATGCATTATAATATTCCCAATGACAGATTTAAGAAAAATAACATATGAGGGAAAAGTTGTGCTTGTTCAAATTGTTATCAAGATGTGCCATATAATGAAATTTGTGTGTAAATTTGCACGCAATAGACTATCTTTCAATAGTTGTCTATTTATCTGCTCTACTATCAACCCAAGTCGCCTGACATGGAGACATGGATGTCCAAGATGGGACATGTAGAGCCCCGAAACAGGACATGTTGGGACTCACATACACTCACATATGCATAAAATAAAAAAATAAAAAATTACCAAAATAAAATATAGACATAAAGATGTAACCTTCTATGAACATTTATAAAATAAAAATACATCAAACACACGTTGGTACATGTTTATGTACATGTCAGGACAGATCTCTACACATTGCTTGAACATTCTATAGTGTCAGACTTATTGAGAGTAGAGATGTGCATTGTTGAATTGTTTACATATGTGGGACATGTGCCCACTAGTGTCTGACACTGCGACAGTGACACTCCAAGTGTCTTACACATGACACGCAGGGGTGATGGGAAGTGCCCGGTGAGTTGAGCTAGCTATCAATCTGTTTTCCTTTTGAGCTTAATGTGCAAGTATAGAAATCATTACAAGCTTCCCTTAGGATGATATCCTTAATTTATTTTTTACAACCAGGGTATATTCATGTAATTTACAGAAATGAGAACTAATTGAATGAGCAATACAGAACACGAAATGTCAAGTTTTGGAAAATCAAAGCTTTTTAACACTAATGAAGAAGACTTCAAGGGACATTGATTTTTTATAGGCCATCTATGTTGTCCTCTTTTGTAATCTCAAAGGAGATATTGTTTCTATTTATGTCACGATTCTACATCTTGGGAGGTTTTATCATGTATAGTGGTGCAGCCTTGGATAGAATACAAAGATTTAGAATGAACCTATATAGAGTTTCCAACACAAGCAGATGATCTATTCTAATAGCCACATGTGAAGGAAGGTCTAAACTACATTGTTTTTTTTCTATTTGTCCATTTATAAAAGGTTTTTGCATGTGCCTGACTAATTCTGTTCATACATATCCTAGGTAATTGTAATTGATGGATGTACATAGAGCTGATATGTAGTAATCCTGGCTTGGTTTGGAGAAAAATGGGTCATAGCATCAACTAAATGGATATTTAGTTTTAACATTGAGGAATCATGTACAATATTGTTTCCCATAACGTGTTCACTTAATTTTTCATGAGGGTTTATGGGTTGGTTTTTGAGTTTTATGGGCAAGTCTAAAGTATGATGCTATCTTTTTCTTAGTTGTAAAATGAATTCTGGGAAATCCATGCCACCTGTGGACAATGAAAGGAAATGAACAACCCCTGGACCTCATATATACGTATTTTTGGGCCCTATAACAGCAAGTCACAACAATAATCAAGCCAATATGGGTATTGTTTTGAACATTATTGGGTGTGTTTCAACTTCTAGCAGCATCGACATTCAATTTGGGCCTATTTTGTGGATGTGAGGCAGTTGTGGGCACAAGTTAGGACTATCCATGATGTCCTCCTAGAGAAGACAATGGCAATATATAAGGTATGGAAAATCTAAGAGATGAAATATTGGTTGTGCTGAGTGGAGTTTGCACCTCAAGCCCCAAGCCATGAGGCAATAAGTGTAGCTGTTAAAAAAATTAGTCCAGTTAGGTGCAGTGATTTGTAGCTAGAATGGCCTAAAAAAATTAACTAAATCTGGTTTGAATCTCGTCAAACTAGGTGTAGAACCTTGATCAGGTATTTGAGTTTTGTGGGTAGAGAGTTGTTGGGTCGATAGCTGTTGCAAATAGTTTTTTTTTGTTTTTTATATATTTTTGAGGTTGACAGAATTGATCCGTGACCTTGTGGTATGTATTTGTATCACTCTTCCCTACAACTACCTATCTCTCTCTCTCTTTGGTATGGCTCTAATAGTGAATTGTCAACATTTCCCAGAGAATCAAGCAAATATGATAACATGCATGGACCACCGATGCGTGGTGTGAGACTTATTGCATATAATGGAGTTACAGGAAGGGATACTGATGGAGAAGTTGTTGGAAGTCCTATTAGAACAGACCATGGGAAATCTACAGGAACTTTTGTACTGAGACAAACCATGGATTTGAAACACCGCAGACAGATTGAAGGTCTACTTGAAGTTAATTATCCTTATTGCTCCATCTATACATAGCCTAAAATTATTCTCATGATTTGATGCAATCCAATGTTTAAAATGATAATTGCCTTAGAATTCTAATGTAGTTGCAATAGATGTTGCAGACTATGGGAGGTAGCGACCTTGAAATCATTGGTCGTTACTTTCAAGTGGATTTAAAATTTCTTCATGGTGCTTCATTATTGGAGCCTTGCAATTCTGACAATGCAAAGCATGGAGAAATAACTCAGGCTATGAAGGTGTATAAAGATACTTCCAAGCTATGTGAATAAGTCTTGTTGGAGGAGCAAGTTGGTAAGCCGACTAGAACGATATCCGACTATGTCAATTAGACGATTAATTAGAGATTAGGTCGGCCATATAAGGTCATGTCGGTTGACCTAACCGAAAGGTAGTTATTTGTAACTATTTGTAATTCATATATATTAGGTTGTTAAGCTAGATGAGAACTAGGTTCAGTTCTCTGCATTGTATGGACCCTTTCACTATAATATAATCTATTATTCTACCTACTTGTTCTTGTCTCTTATATATGTTATGTATGTATGCTTTTAATGTGTATTATTGGTAACCCTATGTGATCTGTGAGATTACAACATTGGTTTCAATGCTGGTAGTACATGTATGAGATGTATACAAGCAGATGATATCATAACAGGATACTAAGGACTGGTGGGAGCGTAAAATAGCAAACTACTTGCAGAATTACACATGAAGAAACATATTAATGACTGCTCAAGAAAAAGAAAGGTTCTTTACTGAGACTCATGAGAATTTTGTAGAATCAGTACCCCAGCTTTTGAAGAAAATTCTAGATGAAAAATACGAAAGCAACTAAAGACCAACAACTACTAGAAAAATTGATTCAAGGGGGAAGGGAAAACCTATCGAAGTGGTCTGAAAAGATCACCAACGAATTCTGCGAGGAACAAGCTATATAAGAAAGAACTTTGGTGGAAACCATTCAGAAGAAATTCTACACAGACCTTACTGAAAAATTCGTGTGTTCCTTACTGACCTTGTTGTTCAAGTTTCTAATAGAAAAAGGAGTGGGTCATATTGTCAAACCTCATCCATCACTACGAGGACCACCATCAAACCCTACATGGGCAGAAAAATAGAAGAAGTGGGAGAAATTCGTTGCCGAAAGGGAGTGAGAATACTTCTTAAGCAAGTAAACAGAACTAAATGGGTTTTCTAAAGCATCGGGTAGGCTATGGGGGGGTAGCTGGTCATATGTCGAGGTAAAGTGGAGAGGATTCTAGTCAACTAAAGAGATACCATTCACCAGTGATGAGAAGTTAGCCTAAAAAGGAAATGGAATGGACAGTGTCACACAAAGGTATGACGGATTTACAGAAATAGAGAGAGAGAAGAGGTTGCAAAGAAGGGAAGAAAGAAGAGAAAGAGCTTTAGCACTGC
Source organism: Pseudotsuga menziesii (assembly GCA_001517045.1). NCBI lineage: Eukaryota > Viridiplantae > Streptophyta > Pinopsida > Pinales > Pinaceae > Pseudotsuga > Pseudotsuga menziesii. The sequence goes on along the minus strand of LPNX010665678.1, from coordinate 463,286 downwards.
AAAGAGGAATGAATACTAGGGTGGCAGACCAAGAGAGAAATCCACTAGAGTCGGGTCATGAACAATAAGAAGAAGGCGTGGAAGAAGAAGCGTCACATATGGAAGAAGATTTGTTGATAGAGCAGTGAGAATCTCTCCAAATAGAAGTTCCCCAGGAGGTAAGAGCTCTATCTCCAATGAATCCAAGTACCAGGATACAAGCCATTGTCGAAGAGGACCTCAAACTAAGAGTTGGTGAGTTTGGTATATGGAGCTGACTAGACGACGAGATAAAACAGTGATAATCATCTACTTATCTGTCGAATAGAAGAAGGAAATTGGGTCACACTTCAAGCATACCCCTCCAGCTGAAGTATCCAATTACTTTACCCGACACATGAAGGAGCACCCCCCCACCAAATACAGCTTTGGAGAATACATAAAAATTGGACTTGCAGACAAACAATTGTAGTTGGACATCAACAGGAGAAGTTTACCCCGACCCACTGCTTGTCAGATAAGAAACAACAAATAAAATAACCTATAAAATGAGAGTTCTGTCAACAACAACTCTACACAAAAATATAAACATCCCACTACCCCCACCAGTACCACCCCCACCACCACCACCTCCTGAAGAAGACGGTGACAGGGAATCCGACATGGGTCATAGATCAACAAATATCCCTCTATATGAGGGTGACGAGGACCCTAGATGACATTGGTTCATCTGCGAGTCAACATGGGAAGCAAACCAAGTCACAAATGAAGATAGACAGATGGTGCAGTTTGTTGGTGCCTTAAGGAAAAGAGCATTAACATGGTATATGACCTTTTCTGAAACAACCCCCCGAGAAACTAAAGTAGAATTCAAAGATCAATTTTTTTCGTTATTTAAAACTCCAGATGCAAAACATCTGGCAGCTAAGAAACTGAAGACAACATCACAAAATCCAAAAGAAACTATCCGTGACTACGACAAATGCTGGAAAAACCTTCTTAGCCAATTGGATTATGTAATTGATGAGCAACTATTAGTCTAGTGTTTTCTTGCAGGTCTATCATAGAAAATTTGTCGGCACATTAGTCTGGAGATGTTCAAAACTTATGAAGATGCTCTTACTAAAGCTCTACAAGTAGAGATGGATGAAGATATTCCAGCATACCCCACGGATCATAGACTAGAGGAACAACTCTAGATCGTGCAGAAATCATTAAAAGAGATAAACCTTAGGATTCAGGATATCTGTTGCACGAAATGCTCAACAGCTGGACATTCAAAAGACAACTGTTGATAGGATATCAGTCAACAGGACGTTCGATTTGTGCAAACAAAGTGTTTTTGTGACATTTTCCAAGACCATAGAGATAACACGATGAAAGATTGCTCGTTTATCATGAAAAATGGTAAGGCATCTTGGTGTTCTATCTGTGAAATGAAGAATCATGCCACGGCCAACTTCCATCTTAACCTAAAAAACCAATAAAACTATCACGCAGTATACCAGACTAATGGAGCCACATAGAAAAATGAGCAAAGAAGCAATGCGCAAAACAAATAGAGTAATCAAAGGTATGTAGGTCGTCGATACGAGAACCATTTCGAAAACTGACGTGGAGGATATGGAGGTCAAGGCCGATTCTCTAGGAATCACAACAACCAACCACGTCGGCCCATCCATTGTTTCACATGTTACAAAGAAGGACACAGTTATGCAAACTGTCCATACAAGGACAGAACTGACTTAAAATTTTGTACTAGTTGTGGAGTAGGGGATCACTCATTAGAGGATTGCCCTACTATGCTTGATAAAATAATTAAGAATAAAAATGTTAATGTCTTGTCGTGTGTACAAAAACATGATATAATTAATACAAAGAATCTACATATAGTAACCCGACAAGGGACAAAATTTGGGAATGATAACCCATGAATAAGCAAAATAGAAGAAAAGAATGATTACCCTGAGCCGGTTAAACAAAAAAAACTATATAAATATGCAACAAATGTATTTAGAGAATTTTCCCAATAAGAAGAAGCTGATGACAACTGACATAACATAGTAAAATAGTTAATACACTTAGTACAAAATGATAAATCAGTATCTCAATTCATCAACTTACTGTATAAAATAAAACACAACATTAACACCAAAAAATAAACAAAGAATATCTGCAGCTTTAACCAAAAAGATAAAAGTCATGCCAACCCACTGGTCGACCTAGAAATTGAAGGATACCATGTCCGACAAGTTGTACTCGATTTTGGGTCACAGGTAAATATTATGACTCAAGACACTTGGGAACAATTGGATAGACCTTGACTATATGAGTCAGGAATATACCTGAAATTAGCCGACCAAGGCCTAATTGAACCTATCAGAGTATGACAAAATGTTAACACAACAATAAAAGAGATATCGACCAAAGTCGACTTTGAAATTATTGACCCTAAGGAAGGAGCCAGTTCCTTCCCAGCGTTAGTAGGTCGACCTTGGGGAAGAAAAATTAAAGCATCGATATTGTTAGACAGGGAGAGAATATAACTGAAAGGAAATGGCCAAAAATTCATAGTACCTATTAGTGCCAGAAATTGTTCTAAGACTATGAAAGAACAAGGCAACACAATCTGAATAAACACAATAAAGTAAAATAGGGTTTTTCTAGGGTTTTGGTTGAACAGTTTGAAGACAAGAGGGAAAACATTCATAAGACTAAAGAAAACACTAAATCATGAGCATTTGAATGACTGAGATGTATAACATAATCCAACAGAATAAACACAATACTGAGTTTCACCCATAGTTAGCAAGCATTTCAAGCATAAAAACATTAAACAGGAAATGGATATACCAATTGAGTAATTATCACAAATTAGAAATGAAATCAATCAATAATCAAAAGGGCATATAGTGCATATATTTCATAATTCAGTCATTAAAAACACACAAGAGACTTTACACTTAGCTCATAAACAAAACTTGATAGCCTCCCCTTGCCAGCAAAAATCGAACCCCTTTGTCCTCTTTCAGACTTACATTTATCCTGTTCTTTCACAAACAGTTTCATAACAGAACCCTAACTACTTCTAGGTCATCTATCGAATTGTTCAATATAAACTAACATTATACAAAAATAAAATAAAATAACTTTTCAAACTAACTAATAATTGCTCTCCTAGTCTTTTGCTGCTTCAAAATTCCGATTTTCAAGTACTGATTTTTCACCATGGTCTCCACCTGCTCTATGTGCATTTTAGGAAAAAACGTGATTTGAAATGCCTTTGTATCATTATGGTCTTCTATCATTATTGCCTCACTTATGCAAGAAACCGCCACGATTCACCTTCATGATGATACTGACACTTGTCACAGTGATTAATATTTGAATGTTGCTGTTGTATCAACGTCTTCCATCACTAACAACTAATCTTTCTTAGCATCGACGATGGGAGCCCCAAGACTGAACGAATCAGCACTTCCCATTACTAACTTGTCGGCGATCGGAAGTAGTAATCTCTAATCCATCGAAACCTCAAGACACTAAGCTGCCGCAGTTTTGGCACTTTAGACCACTAGCTTTGTGATTGACAATCAGAAACTTTAGCAACTATCTTTAAATCATTAGCTTCATGATCTACTATCAGAAGCTTTATCAATTATTTCATCGGAGCTTTAAACCACTATGCTTCTGTAATGTCAGCGACATAAACCACTAGCTTCGTGATTGACGATCGGAAGCTCTATTAACTATCTTGTCAGTGCTTTAAACAACTATGTTGCCGCAGTGTTAGCGCTTTATACCACTAGCTTCGCGATCGACAATTGAAAGCTTTAGCAACTATCTTTAAACCACTAGCTCTACGATCGGTGATTGGAAGCTCTATCAACTATCTTGTCAGCGCTTTAAAGAACTATGATGCCACAGTGTCGGCACTTTATATCACTAGCTTCGCAATCGATGATCGGAAGCTCTAGAAACTACCTCGTCAAAGCTTTGTACCAGATTGTTGCCACAGTGTTGGCACCATAGAGAACTAAATCTCCACAACATTGAATGATGATTTTTAACTTTGCACGAATTTCTTGTACCTCCTTTGTGCATTTTTTTTTGGCTTGCGCTACAAGAAAATTCAAGTTAATGATTTTTAAAAATTTAACTCATGATATAGGGTTAGACTTGATTTAGGGACCCTGAGCAAAGTTTAATGTTATGTTTTAGACTTTTTAATACATATAATCCTTATATAAGCCCTTTGATCATGAAATCAAACCAAAACTTGTAAAAATAAACTAAAAAGAATCTAATAACATGAAATCTAAAGGGAAAAAACTCAAACTATCCCAATCAACAAAATTTTCTAGGAATAAAAAGTAAAACGAAGGTTCAAAACATAAAAAAAGTATTAAAATATGGAAAAAAAACATGACCTAACATTTGGCTCCTGCTACGAGATGAAGTCCTCCCTGTGAGGCTTCAAGAACTTGTAGACCAGTGCCTTCTGTCATGTAACTGAACCTATATGCTACTCTGCAAAACATCCATTGGGCTATGGAGTCTTTATTCAATCCTTCACACACCTGTATATACAATGAAATTCAAATCTCTTTCCTTCAAATACTGTAAAAGTCTTTGAGGAACCTTCCATTTACTGAATTAAATTGTAATCCCATTTCCAATGTAACCAGGCAAAAATTTCATCAACCCACCAAAACTTGCTTCCAACTCTGAATATATGTATAATCAGAAATATTGGAAAACATGACGAGTAAAGATCTAACAACGTGTACTCACTTTCATCAAATGATGTCTCTAAGATAACAGATTTATAATTTAGTGTTGAATCTAAATAATTTGTCACTAGATCATAAAAAATTCCAAAAGTTACCTCTTCATGTTCTATGAAAAAGATAGGTTGTCCATAAGAATATTTTGTTCCATGAATATCAAGCAGGAATTGGCAATAAAAGACATCAGGATCAGCCTGAAATTGCTCCGGAATTTTTTGGACAGTGTCATCAATAATGTTAACAAGTTGAACCTCCTTTTCCACACTGTCTTCAAATGGATAACTATCATACATTGGCTCTGGTTGATCAAGGATAATGGACTGAATGCATTTGTAAATTTCCTGATCAGATTGTGCCATATCACACACCTCACACATTTCTGGGTCTTTCTTTTCAATTTAATCATCATATTTATCAAAAATTAGAGCATCTTCATAATGGTTTTTAACAACAGATTTATCATAACCATGAATATAAGAAACTTCTGATATAACGTTAAAAATGTCAATAGCCTGACTTTCATCAATTTTAATATCAAAACAAAAAGGACTAGAATATAATTCATCACATAATTCTTGTCTTGAAACCCCAATCTCTTCATCATAACGAGGAGCATTCTGAGAAATTTCAAATTATGATGCTGGAGGTTCATGATTTTCTTCATTACAAGGATGATTTTTAACACAACAATGATTTCCAATAGTTTGTTGAACAAGAGATTGATCTTCAACAGGATTAGCATTCAAATGATTATTAAGACTGTTGAAATCATTATCAGAATATTCCAAACTATCTCTGCTGATCTCATCACTAGAATAATCTTCAACCTGACTTAAAACAACAACTTGATTATCGTAATGATCATGGAATTCTTCCTTGACAGCAGTATCTAAAAATGTTACCTCTTCATCTTCAACAAATTCTGAAACTACAACTTTTTCATGGTATGTTTTGAATCCTTGATTATACTTATCATCATGATTTTTTGAATAAGAAATTGTATTATAAAAATCAGCCTGCTCACAACAATATTTAAAAAAGAATTCAGCTGAGAACATATACTTACAATGTTTCTGAAAACATGTATGGAATTCTTTTAGTGAGGAAATGCTAGTAGCGGGAAGAGAAAAATACCATTCTCGTGCATCTTTCTCGAGTGAATACATGAACATCTTCATGAGCACATCTTCATGTTGTATATTTAACTGAACCATATATTGATGAAATCTGATGAGGTGATATGAAGGATTATCCTCTTTTCTTTCTCTAAACCATGGAAGACAATCTCCCCAAACATCCATAGTAGGTACTGGATTTGGAAAACCTGGAACATCGGAAAAATTGAAAGGTACAAACCTTCGAGCCAGAATGGCTTCCATGGTCTTCGACCTCTGCATCTTGAACTAGTGAAGTTGCCAATCGATTTGTCAAGATAGATTTTGTTTTTCCTCCTCGAAAAGTGGAAAGGGAGACAGTAGATCAAATTAATTAGGGTTGCATAAAGCTGGGGATGACTATGATCTCCTAATTTTCCTAGCTTCTTTCAGACTTTTCTCTGGGTCTAGGACACCTAGGTGCAATGTCGAACTAGGCCTACTTCTTGCCCCAACTCCCTTAGTATCCACTTTGATCTATTTGGTGAAATGTAGTCTTAATGATTTGCTGGTTTTGTCCACCTCTCATAACCAGTTGAATGATGAATATCCCAGGGAAAGTATGTTTTTAACTTCGTCCACGGAAATGGCGCCAAATATGTTAGTGCTAGAAATTGTTCTAAGACTATGAAAGAACAAGCCAACACAATCTCAATAAACACAATAAAGTAAAATAGGGTTTTCATTGAACAGTTTGAAGACAAGAGGGAAAACATTCATAAGACTAAAGCAAACACTAAATCATGAGCATTCGAATGACTGAGATGTATAACATATAAATCATAATCCAACAGAATAAACACAATACTAAGTTTCACGCACAGTTAGCAAGCATTTCAAGCATAAAAACATTAAATAGGAAATGAATATACCAACTAAGTAATTAACACAAATTAGAAATGAAACCAGTCAATAATCAAAAGAGCATATAGTGCATATATTTCATAATTCAGTCATAAAAAACACACAAGATTCTTTACACTTAGCTCATAAACAAAGCTTGATAGCCTCCCCTTGTTAGCAAAAATCGAACCCCTTTGTCCTCTTTTAGACTTACATTTATCCTGTTCTTTCACAAATAGTTGCATAACTGAACCCTAACTAGTTTTAGGTCATCTATCGAATTGTTCAATATAAACTAACATTATACAAAAATAAAATAAAATAACTTTTCAAACTAACTAATAACTGCTCTCCTAGTCTTTTGCTGCTTCAAAATTCTGATTTTCAAGTACTGATTTTTCGCCATGATCTCCACTTTCTCTTTGTGCATTTCAGGAAAAAATGTGATTTGAAACGCCTTTGTCTCATTATGGTTTGCTATCATTATTGCCTCACTTCTGCAAGAAACTACCACGATTCACCTTCATGATGATACTGACACTTGTCACAGTGATTGATATTTGAATGTTGTCATGGTATCAACGTCTTCCATCACTAACAACTAATATTTCTCAGCATCGTCGATCGGAGCCCCAAGACTGAATGAATCAGCGCTTCCCATTACTAACTTGTCGGCGATCGAAAGCAGTAATCTCTAATGCATCGGAACCTCAAGACACTATGCTGCCACAGTGTCGGCAATTTAGACCACTAGCTTCGCGATCGACGATCGAAAGCTTTAGCAACTATATTTAAACCATTAGCTTTGCGATCGATGATCAGAAGCTTTATCAACTATTTCATTGGATCTTTAAACCACTATACTGCCGCAGCGTCGATGACATAAACCACTAGCTTCACGATCAGCGATCGGAAGCTCTATCAACTATCTTGTCAGTGCTTTAAACAACTATGCTGCCATAGTGTCGGCACTTTATACCACTAGCTTCACGATCGGTGATCAAAAGCTTTAGCAACTATCTTTAAACCACTAGCTCCATGATAAGCAATCGGAAGCTCTATCAACTATCTTTTTGATGCTTTAAACAACTATGCTGCCACAGTGTCGGCGCTTTAGACCACTAGCTTCGCGATCGGCAATTGGAAGCTCTAGCAACTACCTCATCGGAGCTTTATACCAGATTGGTGCCGTAGTGTCGACGACATAGAGAACTAAATCTCTGCAACATTGAATGATGATTTTTAACTTTGCATGACTTTCTTGTAGCGCCTGTGTGCATTTGTTTTTGGCTTTCACTACAAGAAAATTCAAGTAAATGATTTTCAAAAATTAAACTCATGATATAGGGTTAGACTTGATTTAGGGACCCTAAGCAAACTTCAATGTTATTTTTTAGAACTTTTAATCCATATAAGCCTTATAAAATCCCTTTGATCATGAAATCAAACCAAAACTTCTAAAAATAAACTAAAAAGAATCTAATAACATGAAAGCTAAAGAGAAAAAACTCAAACTATCCCAATCAACAAAATTTTCTAGGAATAAAAAGGAAAAACAAGATTCAAAACATAAATAAAAGTATTAAAAGATGGAAAACAAAAACATGACCTAATAGTACCCATTCGTCCATCCCAAGGAGATTCTTGGATAGAACCAATTGATGAAGAAGTGGACATCCGACAACTAGAGCAGATACAAAACAATGAATATTACACAGAACCTAATGTCTATGGTGAACTTCACTTAGGCAACCAAGACTCAGTAGGATATAATTCAGATGCAGAATTATATGATTGGGAAGTCGAGAATTACGAAACACAAGCAAGAGGCTGCTGGACTGTTCAAAAAGTGCAAAAAAAACCAGTCCGACAGTGCTTCTTGGTGTCCATCATATCAAAAATATTTGAAAAGAAAACTAGGGAATATCCTACCTTAAAACCAGTAAATATAAATAGTACACAAATACCAAGGTATAAAGAAAGAGAATCACTAGGCGTGCATATAGAACAAGTATCTAGAAACATTGGTGAACATGGCTGACTACAAAGCTTAGTGGAAACTTTTATAGGACAAGCTGCTAGATGGTGGGATACCGATCAATCAAGACTGCAGACATGGACAACAGTTTCAACTTTCTTCATAGAAAGATTTGGAGGGAAAAAATTAACCAATCAATCCCAAATACCTATGTTCATCCAAGGATAGGATCTAGAAGACCACATAAGGACATGTGAAAAAGAATGGAAAAGACTTGGGTGTAAAGATGAACGTACATGGCCACACCTGTTTCCATCAACACTCTTCGACTTACCAAACAAATGGTATAAAATGGAAGAAGCTCAAGTTGAAACATTCCTGTGGCATGAACTCAAAGAGGATTTTATCAAAGATTTCAACTTTGTACCAAAAAATGAGAATTTGGTCGAAACAGGAAAACAGATCAAAGCATTTATACAACTGACAGAAAAAAAAAAACCCTAAAAGACAACCGACTGGCAATAAACTGTAACAATATACAAATCAGGACAATACTACAGTCAACAAGACTACAGATGGAAAATGAAAATCCAAAAGGGAAAAGCTTTAGATGGAAATTGAATCATGACGAAACAACAAAACCAATTTGCAAGTACTCAAAGTTAAGAAAAATGACAAGGAGGATACCGACCGAATGACTGCAGCAGATTTCCCTGCCACATTCTCATAGTTTAAGGAAGGTAGCTGACCAATAAATGAATCCAAAGCACTGGAATGGCTAGATGCTAAAGTCAAAACTACAGAATTTGACATCTCAAGTGATGACCAACCAAAAATGGAAAAAAATGGAGACTACTCGAGTGAAGAGCAAACAACAAAAATAGTGGACTTATTAAAAGAGTTTCAGGATGTATTTGCCAGAGAATATAAAGATCTCAAAGGTTTGGCCCATGAAATGGGTGAAATGAAAATTGACATTAAACCTGATGTTCGACCAGTGAAGAAAAGACCATATAAGTTAGCTCATAAATACAAATAGATAGTCAAGAAGGAGATTGATAACATGCTTGCGGAAGGTATTATCTACCCTATTGACAAATCAGAATGGGTAAGTCCAATGGTTGTTCAACCAAAGAAACATGATCCAACCAAGCTAAGAATTTGTGTTGACTTCAGAGAGCTAAATAAAGTTACATTAACAGACCCATTTCCAACTCCCTATGCAAATGAAATATTAAATGAGGTCATAGAACATGAATGCTACTCGTTTATAGATCGATTCTTAGGTTATAAACAAGTACCAATAGTGAAAGAAGATCAGAAAAAGACAACATTCGTCTATGAATTTGGCTCATTTGCTTACAGGGTTATGCCTTTTGGACTAAAAAAATGCACCTGTAGTATTCTCCAGAATTGTGGTCAAAACATTTCAAGAATATATTTACAAAACAATGGAAGTATACTTTGATGATTGGACAATATACTCTATGTTAAAATACCACTGCAAATGGCTAAGGCTTATGTTGGAATGATACCGACAAATCCAAATATCTTTGAACATCAAGAAGTGCATATTTCTGACCCCCATAGGGATATTGTTAGGACACATTGTCTGTAAAGAAGGTATTAAGGTCAAATTTTCAAAAATAAAAATTATCCTTGACTTAAAACCACCAGTGAACCCAAAACAAATCAGGGTATTACTTGGTCATATAGGATATTACAGAAAATTCATAAGATACTACTCAGACATGACCTACCCACTGGAAGAAATATTAAGAGAAGATAAGGAGTTCGATTGGACAGAGGAATGCAACATATCATTTGAAAAGCTAAAAAAAAAGCTAGTCAAAGCACCCATCCTAAGGTTTCCAAACTGGTCAACTAAATTCCATGTACACATCGACGCATCAGGCCTAGCAATAGGAGCAATCCTAACTCAACCAAGAGATGATGGAATGGACTACCCTATAGTTTTTAGTAGCAGAAAATTAAACAAAGCTGAAAGAAACTATTCAACAACAGAAAGAGAAGCATTAGGAATGGTCTTCGCACTACAAAAATATTGACACTACCTACTAGCTAACCCATTTATCTTTTATACCGACCACCAAGCACTAAAACATTTCGTAAATAATCCTTTATGCCATGGGAGAATCTGTCGATGGCTACTTCTATTCCAAGAATTTGAATTTGAAGTCATTGTCAGACCAGGGAAATTAAATGTCTGTCCCAACCACTTATCCCAAATCGACACAGGAGAGGAATCGACAGGAGTAGAAGACAACTTACTGGATGCACATTTATTTTGAATAGAAGTAGTCCCAGCAGAGTTAGAAGAAATAGCTCAGTTCTTGGAAGATGGACAAGCACCAGAAGGTATGAGTACAAAGAAGAAATTCTAGCCATGAAAGCTGCACCATATAGCCTCATAAATGGATTCCTATATAAAATGGGCTTGGACGACATCCTCAGAAGGTGTGTACTAGAAAACTAAATAAATAATATTATGTATGAAGCACATTACGGACCTCCAGGAGGACATTTCCAAGCAGACACAACTCCAAAGAAAATCCAACAATGAGGGTTGTGGTGGCCGACACTTCATAGATACTGTAAAAATTTTGTAATCCAATGTGACAAATGTAAATGGCTGGATCGACCTCTACCTAGTATAGAAATGCCCTTGATATCAGTAAACCCAAGCTTGACATTTGAAATTTGGGCCATTGACTTCATAGGACCATTTCCCATACCAGCAAAAAGAACATGTGCAAGGTACATAATAACTGCAATCGAGTACGTAACCAAATGGGTAGAGGAAGAACCAGTTGACATACGTTCCAGTGAGATAGCCACCAAATTTATCTATGAAAATATCATTACCCGATTTGGATGTGCACTAACCTTCATCAGTGACCAAGGAACACACTTTATTAATAAAACTATTAAAACACTAATAGATCAGTTCCAAATCGACCACTGTCAGAGTACAGCTTACCACCTTCAGTCGAATGGAGAAATTGAAGCATTTAACAAAACATTAACAAAAGGATTAACAAAAATATGCAACACTGACAAAGACAACTGGGATGAAAAGATACCTATAGTACTATGGGCATATAGAACAACATACAAACATTCAACCGACCAAACATTGTTTCGACTAGTTTATGGACAAGAAGCAGTAGTTCCACTACACTTTCGACAACAGACACGTATTATCATAGAGATTTTACATGTCGATGTCAAACAAGGAAGAAAGGACTGACTGCTGCAACTAAGTAAGCTTGAATAACACCGACTAATCGTGTTACAACATCAGGAAATCCAGAAACAACAACAAAAGGCATGGCATGATCATAACATCAAAAAAAAAATTTGTCGATAGGAGACCTTGCCTTACTATACAATAGTCGGGTAAAAGGAAAACCCAAAAAGATACATACAGAATGGATGGGACCCTATGTTGTCCAAGAGATACATGCCAACAGATCAATCTGACTACGGACGTTACAAGGCATAGTATTTCGAAAACTTGTTAAAGGTGCCCAACTAAAATGGTACAGAAACTAAACAAGTGTTAAAAAAAAACATATAATTACCATAACGGTTAAACAAAAGCTATAAAAATATGAAAATCCAAAAAGCAAAGTAGAACTGATATACATAAAAATATGACAGGGAATCACCACTTCGACAACCGACATCACACCCATCGACAAAACACCATTGACAGCTCACATGATCGACATCGACCAACGACCTCGAAAGTCACATCACACCTTCATGACTACGAGTGCCAAAATCAAATCACCATTAACGCAAACTCAAGTGCTCGTGTTGGACCATCACATCCACCATTAATACACCCATCGACAAAAATGTCAAATGCATCAACTATAAATACTGAACCGCCAAAGGATCATTTACAGCATTTCAAATAGAGAGAGAAACTTAGCAACTAGAAGACTGAAATCCAAGAATACCCATTAGAGGAAATTTCAACTCAAAATGGGCCTCCTAAAAAGAATTAGCAAAATAATAGTTAAAATAATCAAATAATATTTATTAATTTTGGAGGAAGAAAAGAAAAAAACTACTTTTTTGTTTATATTTTTGACATATATCCCCATGTTTTTATTCAAATTTTGATTGAGAGATCTCGTTGGATGTGGAATTAAATTCTTCATCCAATGAGTACCCACTCGGCATAGTTTTGACAGATCCCACTACCCCAAAAACAAGAAATACCTGAAAAAATGTGATGATGACATCATCATCACATTTTTTAGGTATTTCTTGTTTTTGGGGTAGTGTGGTCCATAAAAATAATGCCGAGTGGGTACTCGTTGGATGCAGAATTTAATTTCGCATCCAACAAGCTCTCCCAGTCGAAATTTGAGTAAAAACATAGGGAGATATGTCGAAAATAAAAACAAAAAAAAAGTAGTTTTTTTATGATACCTATCCCCAAATTTATATTAAAAAAGTGTTTAATACCTATATGGTATTTCAAATTTAAAGCAATTTCATTAACTGACACATGATGACATGGAATTTGAATCAAAGTTAAAAGGCCCATTTTGTGTTGAAATTTCCTCTAATGGAAGTAAAGTCGACCAGTAAACCGACAAGATGGCACCAAAACAAACCAGAGCTAAAACCAAGTCTAAAGAACTACAAACTGTGGAGACACCATTAATAAGGAGAATAAAAAACATCAAGAAATCTAAGATTTAGGGGAGCTCATGGGAGAAACTATGGGCTGAGATAAAAGAATGGGCCTATGTCGACAAAAAGCCTACACAAGTTGCAGAGAAAATAAATCATAGTACTATTGTGAATTACATAAACGCACCGCTCATGGCCAGTTTTGGAGGCACAAAGGAAACAACGGTGAAATTCATAATAAGATGATACTATAATGATAGATTTTAATTTGACAGACCAGTCAAGATCTCTGGTGAAGTAATCTACAAATTGAATGGTTTATCAAACCAAGGTGACCTAGTTCCAGTTGGCATAAAAGAAGGACTGGTAGAGGAACTAACTGGATCAGCATAAAGAAAGAAATCCAAAGGGATAATGATTAGCCAAATACAAGCCCAAATGCCACAAATTGTGGCTAAAATCATAGCCACTAGGCTTACATCGACAGGTCGAGGAAGCGACCTCAAACTATATATGTTGGAGGCAGTGCATACCATTGCTGACACAGGAAAAATATACAGATGGGTTGAGTACGTCACCGACATGCTCAAAGGCATCTGTGAAAAATGCCAAGAGTCGGGAGGGATTATAAGGTTCTTGTCCATTATGATATGGATAGTCATGTATTACTTGTGCCCTGTCGGGGACAAGCAATTTCAAGAAGCCACGAAATTCCATATGTGGAGATTCAAACCGTTTGCCCAAAATGGAACAATGAAGGAACTAGCAAAAGGCAAAGTGTTGTTAGGAAACTGGTTCCAACAGCTGAAAGTCCAAACGACCAGATGGAGGGTGCCCTAGAAAATCCAACGAAGTCTGCCCAAAACTGCCCACATCCAGTTAGAACTCGACCATACCACAGTGTGGTATATGCAGGGCACCAAGGCAAAAGCAAAGACTCTCAACTACTACCCAACAGCGAAAAGATTTTCGTGGAGCTAGCTCGATAGTTGGGTACAAAATTTTCGATACCAGCAAAGGCCAAAGAGATGGACCTATCAATAGAAGAGGCACTGACAGACCAAGAAAAAGAAGAATATTATGATCTCAGTCTATACATCAGCACATTTGTGTCGAAGGAGACATCGAAAAAAGACACCGGTCGACTGCAAATTATAATCAAACGAATGATAACACAAATGAAATAGACACAAACGGAACAACAGGTAACCAATCCAGCAGAAGAAAGCATCGTATTGACTCAAGACCAAAGGGGAGAGATAGATATTGAAAACCCTGAGTATGCTGTCACCAAAGAGAACATACGCAATTATCAAAGGAGATAGCAGCCTCAAGAAAAAGAAAAAGAACTCAAGAATAGGAGCAGGGGAAGGGTAAGCGTAAGCTTATCATTGCAGAGTCATTAGAAGACGAGGAAGAACTAGCATCTATGGCCTGCGACATTATAGAAGATGCTGTAGTAAACAAAGTTTTGATGGAAACCCAATTCCAGAGATTCGTCGAAGCAGGGGCACAACAAGGTTGGCCGAAGAAGGTGAAAAGAACAAATACCTCGATGACCAAAAATGTTGTCGATCTCGTATCTACACCTCCACCCCCAGCTCCGACCAAAATCATACAAGAAGCACTGCCAAAACCTCCTTCCATAAGCCCAATTGACATATGCAAGAATGCTATGCTAGAAACCTTGAAGGAGAGGTTTGACCGAGACAGAGACTTCCAAGAATATATTGAAAAACTTCCTGAGCTACTCACCTCGGTACAAAATATCACCACCAAATGCCCCTTGTTCGAAGTTGGTGGATCGAGACTACCCATTCCTCAACCTGTCCAAGTACCCCAGAGGCCGAGGACTGTGGCAGTCATAAGTTCGCCATTTTAAAGAAACCCTAACAACCAAGGTGAAGTTATCAGAAGTCGGACTACGTCCCTCATTCTGATCGACCCCAAACCCACCCCACCAGCCAATGAACTGACAGGAGATGAGGAAGGAGAGAACATGGATGAAATAAATCAATAAATCGACGAACTGTTCTCCGAACTTCAGGAAGGTTCACCTCCACAGATCCACTACTCAACGTCTGACCACATCTCCACCAACCCAATCACACCCGACCATTCACCATCGCCATCACCAACACCCCCCAACCCAGAACATGTAATAAAACTAGCTGCACCTGGACCACCTCTGCTGCAACCATTAGTGCCAACAACATCTGCATCTGGACCCTCTGTGCACAACCAACTAGATGCAAAACCAACTGCAACACTTATCTAACCAACCCAACAAGAAATACCCTCAACCACTACTAGCCAGCAACCAGACAACCCAATTCTGACTCTTGTAGGTACACAAGTGCCAAAGCAAATGGAGCAACAAAAGCACAAAAGAAAGAAAGATAAAAAGAAGAAGGACCATCAAAGCCAGATGACAATGGTCCACATCAGTCAACTTGGGTAGACCACTGCAGTCGATGCAACCAAGCTGAGGGATGGAGAGTTAGGAAAACTCCTAGAAACACTGGTGATCGAAGCAAAAACAAGAATCCAGAACAAACGCAAGGAACTGGATGACAATGAAAAATAACAAGTCGAGTTCCTCAACAAATGCAAAAACCTTGTGCAATCTGTGATACCAGGACCGACAGAGGTCGACACCGATAAGCCGCTAGAAAAATCTTATCAGCTGTTTGAGAGCGTGGTGTTGGCGCTACAAGTACAGATGCAGAACACAAGAGAGGAGCAAAAAGAAGAAACAGTTTGACTGTTGATGTAGCAGCACACATCTTTTTTAGAAGCATACAAGGTACTGCAAGATCACATGGAAGAGTCGGTCATTACAGAAGGAGTACTAAGAGACTGGACTACTTATTATGGGCAAGTATTTCAACAAACCCGACAGATTCGACAAGAAATACAAATGCTTGAGAAGAGAAAAAGCATGGAGGAAGCACTTAGAAGCACAATTGAAGATCAAATAGTGCTCGAAACAGCCAAGCTACAGAAGATCGAGTGACAAGCACACCAGTGGGTGCAGCAAGCAATCCCAAGTTTAGACAAATTAGATATCATCTTCCCACAAATGAAAAGACTATTTGAGACAATAGAAGAAAAGGACCAGTTTATGGGTTCTGACATGGAAAGGATGGCAGACCTTTCCATTCAAGAGAATATATCGATACTCTAAAGCCTTACTACATTAACCATCGACATCCAAAAAATATTGCAAAGTTGGACGAAATTCCAACATCAGCTGGCAGTGAGAACTGAAGCGATTGTTGAAGTCTATGTATAGAAAAGACCAACCATCAAACTTCACACCCCATGAAGGTCGAACACAGAAATAACTACTTAGGATAGGCAATAAAATTTTGGTACGTCCCTGTTTCTTTGGGATGAAGAAACGTTTTGTTTGTGGGGGAGATATTGGAGGAGCGATTTGGTAAGCCGACTAGAACGATAGCCGACTAAGTCGATTAGCCGACTAATTAGAGATTAGGTCATCCATATAATGTCATGTCAATTGACCGAACCGACAGGTAGTTATTTGTAACTGTTTGTAATTCATATATATTAGGTTGTTGAGCCAGATGAGAACTTGGTTCAGTTCTTTGCATTGTATGGACCCTTTCACTATAATATAATATGTTATTCTACCCACTTGTTCTTGTCTCTTGTCTCTGTTATGTATGTATTCTTTTAATGTGTATTATTGGTAACCCTATGTGATCTATGAGATTACAACAAGTCTCATAAGCTCTTAGAGTTTGAGTTGAAAGTTTTATCTATTTTTTTCATTAGTCAATCTCGATGCGAGCACACTGTATTCACTTTACTTTTGGAAATTTATTGGGAAATTTTGAAATATAGTCATGCTGATTCAAATATTGATATGTTAGCTTCTCTATTACCTTTACAAGTTTTGTGCCTTAACATATGAGAGATATATAGAAATGGCTGATGCTGCCCGGACATATAAATGCGTGGGGGTAGCGCACATGAGGGTTGTGCTGTCTAAAACTTCACGTTTAGACATCAACGTTTGACTTAGAGAGAAGAAGAAATAGGCTTGAGAGATATGATAGAAATTTTGTTCAAAATACTTTGAATTCCATCAAGAATATTGGTGAAGTTCATGTTAGCAGGGAGGCTAAATTACGGGAGAATAAGTTTGTCTCATTCTCTTCAACTTTCCTTGTAAAAGAGTCAAGGGATAATAACTAAAAATTAACTAATTGGTTATCTACTAATTGTTGTTGCTTATATCACCTGTGTGTCCAAACATGGTAGAACCACCATACAACATTTGTATGTTCTCAAATCTTACCTTTGTCGTGGTGATTTTTTTTCTTGTCTTTATTACTTTTCTTGTGGTGCACTTCTGGAGTGCCAGTGGTTCTGATAATTATTTATATCATTCTAGTTGTGGCTATATCTAAGGAAGGTTGGCCATAGATAAACTTACAAACATGATTGAATGTTTCGCACTTATTTTCATATAAGATGTGTCAACTATAATGTTAGGTATGCTTTTATTATTTCATTCAACTCTTTTTGAAATATGTGTTGAATTTATTTTGCTTTCTTATTTTGGCAGCCTTTAGACTTCTATAAAAATATGTTTCATTTTCTAGAATTGGTTTATATGGTAGCCTATGCTTTGCAACACTCAGTCTGAAATTGTTTTATGAATGGCAAAGTTTGCTTACCTTATTTGACTTTTACTTTGCTTGATTTCATATAATGATATTTTTCTCATATATTCAAGCATGCCAAGAGATATTCTATAAATTGGTTGACTTAATTGGTATCACATCCATCATAGAGGTATTTTTTTCTCTCTGGTAACATGAATGTATATGCCAGATAAAGAAAATTGTACATAGCTCTCAAGAATTAGTTTATCATAAATACTAGTTACTAGTAAGTTGTAATAGTAATAATTATATCATTTGTAGATTGCTATCTATCATAAATTTGTTTGAATATCATCATTGTCAAGCAATAACAATATCTTAAAGGGTGCTAGCTCAATGGTAGAGCACTTGCCTAATTATAGGTAGGAGGTTGGTTGTTCGATTCCTTTGTGCCCTATCATAAATGTGTGACTACAAAAATGACTAAATTCGCATATATATGACTATTAGTAGATAATTTCCTGCATCTTAGTTGTATTTAGCTTATTCATTAATATGTTATCATCTAGTAGTTTATTTAGTTGTATATTTGGTCATTAATTGTTTCAATCAGTGACTAAGTCAATGACTAAAGCCATGACTAAATCCGTGACTAAATCATTGACTATCAATGACTAATAAGTCAAGCTATTAATGACTAAGTGAAATACGAAAAGCTATAAGATAGTAGAAATTAGCTACTATTAGTCATCGACTCAAAATTAGTTGTTTATAGCCCGATTTTAGTCATTTTTTTAGTCATTAATTTCTCTTTTTATACTAGTGGTTGGAGTTCAGTCATAAAAATAGGAAAGCCAAGAAAAGTTGTCATAAGGAAAAATAACAACTATGGGTCAAGGAAAGCAAAGTTTCCAAATTGGATGAAGGTGGATGAAAGGGAAACATATTTATTGTCTTACACATTCTAATTTCCTCAAGGAGGGCAAATTTATGGCTAGGGTTAGGGTTTAGCAAGTGGTAACTTTCTTAACAAGTGATTAACTTGCTCAACAAGTCACCCAGGTTTATTTAAACACAATTGGAGCTCCATTTCTCAGTTTTGGATGTTTATTATGTTAATTTTTATGAATCTAAGGCTTCCTTTCTTATTGTTGTGCCTCAATATCTTGGGAGATGCACCCCAAGGTTCTCATTCCTTCTCTCCTCTTCCCCTCTTCTCCCCTTCTCATTGGAGGTTACATTGGAGCTATGGAGCAGCCTCTCTGAGTTGATTCGGGTTTTTTTAGAAGCCTACAAACATCCATTACATATATCATATTTCATTATCAGGTCCAAGAGTTTTCAATATCTAAGGGTTCAATCCTCCATTCCCTTCCTTGTATTATGTCAATAAAATACATTGTAATGATGCATAATGTTGAAGAGAGTGTTATAGTTAATTGATGATAGTAATTTTGAGTTTATTGGTTATATATGATATAATAAACATTCTCTGCAATTTTTATTCCAATCTGATTCAAAATGGATGAGATATACTCATTTTAAGTCAACCTAGTCTAGATTTGCATTGGAAAATAACTAGTTTTTCCATTTCTTGCATCAACAGAGTTTTGCTAATTAAAAACTGATCTGTAAGTCCATGTGGGTCACTAGTAGACCCAATTCCCCATACATAACTCTAGAACCTCTTTTCATTGTGGTTGTACTGTCTTTTGGAATCCTCCAATGCACAGGTTCCCCGTAGGCCAAAACTGCCTTATTTTCCCAAAGTGATCCCAAACTATTATGAGCTTTCCCAAAGTGTTATAAAAAATACATAACCTTATTTTAAGACTAAAAATAAACTCTGCAAATTAATTAATTCTTTGGTCTGAATATGGATTGATATTCCCTAGTTTCACGGTTTGGTGACCCAACAGCATGAAAGTAAGTTTCCGCGATGCAGACTCCAAAATCTCAGTGGTCCCAGATCTAAATGTGTTAGGGGAATGGATTTAGAATTATTCACTCACTCTTTATTGATCTCCTCTTCCCACTCTTCATCTGCAAAATTTCCCTACCTAAAACCTTGATTTCCCTACTCCGTCAGTGCACTGAATGGTAGATTTTGTAATTCAGAAATTTTAATATAAATTTTCAGAATTGAAGATTGTTTAGGTCTGTACACGAGACTTGGTACATCACACTTATGTATATTTGAATCATAATGTGTTAATGTTTATAACAGTTTGTGATAAATTTTTAAGGTGAATTTTTATTCAATGTGACCTTTGATTATATTTAAGGGTGCTACCTCAATGGAAGAGCGCCTGCCTTACAAGAAGAAGGTTGGGGGTTCGATTCCTCTTTTCCCTATATACATAAATCAATGACTAATTAAATTACTAGTTAACAAGAATCCATGACTAAATAAATGACCAGTTAACAACAACAAATGACTTAATAAATCATTAGTTAACATCAATCATTGACTAAATAAATGACTAGTTAACAATAATAAATGACAAAATAAATTACCAATTAACAACAATCAATGACTAAATAAGTGACTAAATATATTTCCAAATAATAACAATTAATGACTAAATATATGACCAATGCTTGAAGTGATTGAAGCAATCTATGACCAATTTAGTTGGGTGATATTAGTGACTACTAATTTATGACTGATTTGTGATTTTTCTCTGATTTTTAGTCATTATTTTAGTCACTTATCACCCATTTTGTACTATTTCACTTTATATATGGTAAGACTCATTTCAATTCTTTTTTATTCTATTAGTCCATTTCCACTACAATTGTTTACTTCTTATGATTATGTAAAATTGTTATTTGGTAGGGTGGTTTTCCCAAGCCATGACACATCCCAAACCAACCATTATAAGCACATGTATCCATGATGGGTTGTATGCTTTCCAACTAAAGGATGGCATGACTTACCAAATATCTCGCAGGAGAGGATTTTCTTCGTCTTCTTCCTAATCGTTCCATTGACCATGACTGCTAGGTAATCCTTGGATTGATCCTTAACAGGTCTAATAGTTAGATATAAATCATATTTTGTTTAATGGCTTAACCCTCCCATGAATCCATCGTCTACTTTAGGGATTCTTTTCACTTGTGCAAGCATTTCTTAGTTTAATTCATAGTGAGGAAAAGTCCTCTTATTATGAAATCAAGTTCAAAGGGGTATGAAGTGTTAGATTTTTTATTGTTTAATCAATATGATCTAGGATCTTATCTGAGAGAATAACATGCACAAAAATAATCACAAGAGACAAGAGACACAAATATTTTTCCTCGGAGAAACCATAAAGGAGAAAACCCCACAACTTCCTCAAACATAGAATGAACACCAATAGCAAAAGTAAAAATCAAATATACAAATATGATCTCCGACAGCTATTCTCTCTATCACTTGTGCAAGCTACTCCACTCTCACTCATGCACTATTGTTGAGTGAGTGTGTGTTTCAAATAGAGAGTCTCACTCTCTATTTATACTTGTTTTCAACTTGACAATTACTCTATAGGGCCGAATTCTCTAGGAGAGTCTAATAAACCTAATATAACTCAATTGTGGGGTTTATTGCCCCAACTTACAACGGAGGGTTAACCTCAATGAATTTACATGACTTTATTATATTAATGACTCTCCCAATTGAAGGAACAAACATCTCCGTTAGGGTACAATGAAATAAAATAATAAATATACAAGTGAATACGATCTGAAGTTACAAATATTTCAACACTCCCACTTAACTAGGAAGGTATTCTCTTGACACAGTTCATCAACAAAAGTATTCATCACTGGATCATCATCAATGTTGGATCATCATCGTCACTGCTTCTGTTATCTCAAGCAAATTGTGCTATCTCTCAAATATACTCTTCATAGGAAGTTCTACAGAGACATCCCTTTTTCATGATGGATGTAGGCCTAGCCTCCATATAGAACTTCATCTACAGTGCCAACCCTTTTTCATGTTGGGTGTGGGTCTCATAATATTCAACACTTATATCCATCCATGGGAGGACCAGCCTTCCACCATGTCGGAAAGGCTCTGCACTTACATCTGACCATGGGAGGCCTATCCTGCCACCATGTCAGAAAGGCTCTGCAATTACATCCAACCATGGGAGGCCCAGCCTCCCACCATGTCGGAAAGGCTCTACACTTACATCCGACCATGGGAGGCCCAACCTAACACCATGTCGGAAAGGTTCTGCACTTACATCTGACCATGGGAGGCTCATCCTGCCACCATGTAGAAAAGGCTCTGCACTTACTTCCAACCATGGGAGTCCCAGCCTTCCACCATGTCGGAAATGATATTCACTTACATCCAACCATGTGAGGCCCTTCCTACCACCATGTCAGAAAGGCTATGCACTTACATCCGACCATTAGAGGCCCAGCCTTCCACCATGTTAGAAGGCTCTGCACTTACATCTGACCATGGGAGGCCCAACCTACCACCATGTCGGAAAGGCTCATGTGTATCTATGCCTTCTGGACTCATCACTTCCTTTTGGAGAGAACCTCGATCTTAAAAACACCAAGCTTCTCTCTAAAGTACTCAAACTTCACTCTGGCTAATAGCTTGGTCAACACATCAGCTATCTACTCATCTGTCGCAACATACTGGAGCTTCATTGTTCCTCTTTGCACCATATCCCTAATATAGTGATACTTGATCTCGATATGCTTTGAATTGTCATGGAACAACGAGCTATCTAAAAAATTCACAAAGCTCTAGTTGTCACAATATATACAAGTAGCATACAACTGAAGATCAAACAGGTCAGATAGTACCTTCCTCAACCATACTGGCTCACAACTAGCCGAAAAAGCTACTACATACTCTACTTCAGCTGTACTCATTGCCATGCAGGAATGATTCCTGCTAAACAAAGAGATCACACTTGGTCCCATACTAAAGAAGCACCTCGAAGTTCTCTTCCTATTAATGGAACTTCCTACCCAATCTGAATCCACATAACCCTCCAGGTTAATATTCTGATTCACCTCATACTTGATTCCATAATCAACTATACCCTTTAGGTACCTAAGAATATGCTTTGCAGCAATCAGGTGAACATGTCTCGGATCCATCAGGAACTAGCTCAATGTGTTCACAGCAAAGAAAATATATGGTCTCGTAGTCATCAGGTACACCAAGGACCTAATCATATGACGATACATTGTGGCATCAACTGACTCTAATGAAGCATCACTCAATAGCTTCAGGTTTGATGCCATAGGTGTGGCCATGGCCTTGCAGTCCATCATCCTAAACCTCTTCAGGATATCCACTGCATACTTCCCTTTTCCAAGGGATATTCTATCTGCATTCTGCCACACCTCCATGCCTACAAAGTAGTGCATCATACCCAAGTCATTCATCTCAAACTCGACAGCAAGTTTCCTCTTCATGTCAACAATCAACCCATCCTAACTTGGCACAAATAGGTCATCTACATATAGTAGGAGTATCACTTGTAGTAAAGGTTGGAATCTGCTTTACTCTTGGTAAATACCAAGCTAGTCAATCTTGGCGTACCATGTCTTGGGTGCCTTTTCCAAACTGTACAGGGCCTTGTTATACACCTGAATGGAACCTCTCCATCCGAGTACTGATATCCCTCATGTCGGCACACAAAAGGACACTTATGGATTGAGGTTTCCCATATTCACTATACCTTGGCTTTTGATGAAGTACATTCCCTATATACCCAGCTGGTTACTTTGCCATTTTGCCATGTTGAGTTGTATTCGCGACTCTCTATATTGACAACTCGCGCATCATTCGCGAGTCTTCCATACAGCAAGTTGCGAATCCTTGTATTCGTGGGTTTCTCTTCTATATAGTCGTGAATCATTCGCGGGTTGCTCTACTACAGACCCGTGAATGGTTTCCTCAACATTAAAACATAAAACCACACGCTAATGGAAGATTAGTTTACTCATTTAACTTAATCTTCTTAACTACCACAACCTCCCTAACCTTCGAGAACTGCCTCATTGCATACATATAAATAGAGTCCTTGGGGAGGGTATTGGAGAGACATACTTGGAGAGCAAAGTTATGCTGGTGGATTGTCTACAGAAATCTTTGGAGCAGAGAAACTCAGAGTCCTTTGGTGACAGAGGAGTCCTTGTTCAGACATTGGGTTGTAACCTAAACTCTTTCCATTATTGTTAATAAAGATATTACTTCTTCCATATGTGTTTCATATCTTGTAGATTGGTAAATGTTTACATTTCAATATGATATATGATTTTCCTAACCTGCATCTATATATATGAATCATCTGGTATCTGCAAAAGTGTTTATTAACAGGTGAAGGAGGAACTATCCTGGAGACTTCGAAAGTGAAACAGAGAGGGAGAAGATAGCAAGGATCAGCCTTCGTTTAATACAAGTAAGTCCTTCTACTTTCCTATTTCCTATTCTGTGCTTTTAGAGTCAAGCTGTCTGCAAGTAATGAGTATGTTGGTAACCCCCCAGACCTAGGTTATTAGGTGAATTATCCTGTACAACAGAATTGGCGACTCCACTGGGGAAGCCTAGTCTGCTTTAGGTCTTTTTCTGTTTTCCTGACTAGTGTTTGCTTGAAGTCTGATTGTGATTTTTATCCTGCTTCTTAATTACTTCAGCATTTGAAAGTCTTGGGTTTTTTCTCTGTTTTTGAGAAATTTTTATACCCATTCACGGGTTTTCCTTCTGGACAGTCGCGAATATTGAGTTACATTCGTGGGTTGTTCCACTGAATAGTCGTGAATCATTCGCGACTTGCACTGCTAGATAGTCGCGAGTACTCCTGGAAACTGGGATTTATGTGTGAAAGTTTGCTTGTTCTTTTTCCTGTTACAAGTCCTATTTTCTGAGAAGATTTTATTTAAGAGTGCTGTAGAGTTGTTTGAATGTCTCAGGTGATCACATCTTAGTGATTTTGAAAGCCCTTGAGTCCTTTTTTTACTTGTTTTATTCACTGTTTGCATCTTGAAGTTTTTTTGGCCTGTTTGGGTTCTTGGTGAGAGTGCCTGAGTCTAGATCAGTGATCAGGGTCTTAGACTCTGTCTTTCTAGTCTGCTTTCTGTCAGTTATTGGTTTGCACTTGCCTGTTTAAAGTCTGCATTGATTTTGTGTCAATGCTTGCACCCAAGCTAGGGTCCTAGCCTGCTTTTCTTGCTGGTCTTTTGGTCCTGCTTGCCTGTTTACTTCAGTTTGTAGTTTTTATACAGTCCATAAGTATCAAGTTTACTCAAGCAGTGCATTGTAGATGCATAGTACTTTTTTTGAGCATTTTTTAAAGTGAAAAACAAAACATAGTTAATCTTTTGCATTGTAATTCTTGCATAAAGTAGTGTTTGTTTCAATTTAAAAAATATTATCTCAGAAAAATACAAAAACATAGGCTAGTTTCTCCTATTAAGTGTTGTTAATTCATCAATACATATCTGAAAAAATGAAGAGAAGTTTATTTTATAGTGTTAGTTTGCTTTAAATGCACTTTTACTTTCATTTATTTTCTGCTGAGTCAAAACACCACATAGTCCATCACTTCCACTTCCTTTGAGTAAAAAATAGCCCTTAAAATTAACGTATAAATTTAAAATTTATTAGTAAGTTTTTATTTTTAGGGCCTTCCACCTACTAGCTTAGGCTAGATTTGTGGGCTAGGAAGTGTGTACGTCCCACAAATTATAAACTCAGACGTAGTGGACCATTCATTAGGTAAATCCTTGGTTCTACCGCTGTATCTGGGAAGCTCCTCTCAAACGGGAGTTAAGCACTAGGCCACGTGGAGGCTTGGACAGAGGGGATAACCCCCTGAATCCTTGTCAAAATGTAACCCAGGAATTTTATGCATCTGGGGATTCTGTCCTAGACAAAGTTTCGGGCTCAGCTACCCTGCCCATGTGTACAAGTTCGGCTGATGACTGTCCCCCCAGACAGTAGGTATTGTCAAGGTAGCCTTAGTCTCTTGTCTTTTTAGGGCTCATACCCAGGTAAACCGAAAGGTTATTTCTGGTTCACCTTGAACGGACTTGGAAGGTAACCCTTGTGGAAAGTGTAGGAGGGCGGTTGGGTGATTCCTCCACTTGTGCCTAAGAACCCCTCAAGGATGCCAAGTAACTGTTCATCGGCTTTCTTCGGGAAAGCATATCTTTATAGCCTGTTTTGATTGCTTGTGACTCTAGGATCTTTTTAGTGTATGCTCTGTGGATCTGCTTGTTTTTAGTTGGCCTTAGGGTGTGATTTTTTAAATTCTTAATTCTGGAGGACCAACCGATTAGAAGGTCAAGAAGGTTGAGAAACCTTCCTCCTCTCACACCACTGGAACCTCCACCTTTACCCCAAAGGCGGAGACTAAGCACAGGTGGTTCTTTTGAACCAATAGGAGTAAGTGAGGTTCTTGGTGAACCGAAATTAATAGCTAACCACTTTGAATTCAACACAGTCGTGATAGAGGAATTGCAAGCTGACGAGTTTGGAAGAAATTATAATACCCCCTTGACTGATTTGAATGATCCAGTGATCGTGCAGGTTAGGTCTTTTAGTTCACCAGTGCTAGGTGTACCTGTAGGTAGAGCTATGTCTTCTGAGGAAGAAAGTTCATTTGTTTTCACCTCAACCCTTCTGGTTGAAGGGGTACTACCTCCCACGGTTAGTACCCCTAGATCTAGTTTACCTTCCACACCCTTAACTCCAGCAAGCTGGGTGGTCCAACCACCGGTTTACTCGAACATAGGAAGTATGTCTGGTGATATGGCTACTAGGATTCCTAGTATGCCTACAATTCCTTCTTCCTTCCCTTACACTACCCACAGTGGTTCGGTGGGATCCTCGGCCTTTGTCTAAGGATTCCCTTGGAATGGGGGGCACATACCCCCATCCAGTCCATACGTAGGTCCACCTCCTTCATATGTAGGAGTGCTGTTTGGGAGCAACACCTCTTATGGGAAAAGCTACCAAACCCCTATTTCGGTCCCATACACGAGCTCTCCCTTCTCTTTGTTTAGTGGAGGGATACCTGCTCCAGTCTTTTAGACCCCTACTTCTATGGGGACGGCCCGAACCACTTACACTGCACCTCCCACCCAAAATTCAGTGGCTTACGGATGGAATCCGTTCCAAAGAAACCTTCCCACTTCACAACCGGTGTCTAGGGGCAACCCCACTTTTACTTATGGGCATTCGGGGGCAGGACCCTCTAATCCCCAAGCTGGCACATCTAGTGCACTGGTTAGGCCCAAACTTTCCTTTCTGGCAACTTTGAACTTGCCAGATTTATCAAAATTGATGAATGATCCAGTGAGGCATGACCCCTTGTGGCCACCTATTCCCACCAAACTGCCCTCGGACATCCCTAAGTTCGAAGGTAAGGCTAGTGAAGATCCTAGGGCACATGCCACCACCTTTCATCTATGGTGTTCTTCCAACTCATTGAATGAAGATTCAGTGAGACTGAGGCTGTTCCAGAGGACCTTGACAGGAACTGCAGCAAAATGGTACATTGAGTTGCCTTCTGCTGCTTTTAACAGTTTCTGGGACTTGGCTACCGCTTTCCTTAGCCACTTTCAGCTTCCATTCCGTTACGATTTCAGAACGGACTTGTTGTCCACCTTTAGACAAAATAAGGCAACCCACATCTCAGATCATATCCAAGAGTGGAGGAGACGAAAGAGCCTTATTAAAGCCACCATCCCTCCTGAGTTTCTATTAGAATGGTTCCTTAAATCATTACTACCTTATATATCTAAGGATGTCTCCACATCAGGAGTGACTAGCGAGGAAGAAGCCATACTCAGGGCCCAGCAGTTGGACTTGATTTATTCACAGTTTGGGATTTTATATGAAATCATCCCTGAGGCACCAAGGCCTTCACATGAGGCTGAGAAACCCAAGCCTGGACCCCATGCCGATGGTGTGGTTGGGTCCGTAAACTCTCCACTGTAGAGTCTTTGACAAAACAACTTCACCAATTGTCTGTCAAATAGTCTATGGTGGAGGCAGCAAAGGCTGCCCCCTCCTCCCAAAGTGCAAATGTTTTTGCACAATCCTCTTCGAAGGGCAATCAGCAGCCCGACGGGAAGAAGAAGAAAGGAAAAAAGGGAGAGGGAAACCAAAATCAAAACAAGCCAAAGCCCGCAAACAATGCTGATGGGGGAAAAAAGGAGAAGAAGAAAGTCAAGTTTCCTTGTAAGTTGTGCCAAGGAGACCACCTCAATCATCTTTGTCCCCTCATGGAACAAGCTCAGAAGCTGTTACAAACGCAACCACCGGCTGTCCTGAAGGATCCTTTTCCCCAAGGATAGAATTCTGCTTCAGCTTCTACTGTAGCAGGGGGCAGTCAAACTGCTCCTGAACCTAATTATATCAACATGGTACGATCCTCAACTTTGTTACAAACCAGGAACAAGAAATATGAGAAAGATACTGATGAGAAGGGTAAAGCTGTAGGTGAACCTTCCAACCCTCTCACTATAGAGAAACCTACGGAAATAATGCCAAAGATACCCAAAGGTGTCTTTAAGAAGACTTTGCATAACCCAAATGCCCGAGCCGCTTCTAACTACTCTGTGGTTGAAGACTTGTCTCAGACTCCATGTGCAATGTCAGCTTTGGAGGTGCTACAGAGCTGTCCTGGTCAGCGGGATGCCCTCTTAGCAGCTTTAGGTAGCATGGATTCTTCTGGTCTCACTGCGAAATTTCATCTCTCTGATGTTAAAATTTGCCTCCCTTATCATGTAGCTCTATCAATAGATGTTGTCCATGGTGGTAAGACCATTGGACAAGCAGTTGTTGATGAGGGAGCCTCTACTTGTGTTATGTCCCTAGCCTGTTGGAAAGCTCTTGGATCCCCAGAGCTAGTCCCATAAACCACTTTACTTACTGCTTTTGATGGAAGGTCTTTCCGTCCACATGGTATCCTGCTTGCTTTCGAGATTAAGTTGGCTGGCAAAGCAGTCTCTGTTGAAGTCGAAGTGATTGATGCTCCATTGGACTACAATTTTCTTCTGGGTAGGAATTGGACTTATGCAATGTCTGCCATTGCATCTGCTGTCTTTCATGTCGTGGTTTTTCCACATGAGGGAAAGCTGGTCACTGTTGACCAGCTTGATTTTACCCAAAAAGGCCACCTAGAGTGTAAAGATTCCACTGTGCCATTGGTTGATAAGGCCAAACCTGCTGCACAGAGCTTGGGGGCTGGAATGTATGCATCATTGATGGGCACATTCGATATTCCATCTCCAGTCCTTTATATCGGTTCTACTACTGTAGGGAAGTCCATTGATTCGGTGGTCGATAGGACTGATCCTTGGGTCCTCCCAACCCCTCAAGAACCGGAAGTGCCCTTATCTGCAGTGGAAGTGGCGTATCAAGCTATTACCCAAACCACTGTAGATCCCATTCCAGATCCTCTTACAGTCTCGGATGATCTGGAAGAAGCCTATATGCCTGCATGGGCGAAAAACTCTTTACATTCCATAGATTGCTTAGACACTGTTTTTCCTTCCGATGAAGCTATTCTGGAAGCTATGTGTTCACGTGATAATATATGTGAGGATCTTCATCACCGATCTTATTTTCTTCTAGATCTAAGTAAGATAGAAAACCAAGAGTTTCATGTGAGACTGTCGGATGATGTTGATACACCCGTCAACCCTTTACCCAGGGAAGGAGTGTTTGCCGAGGGGAATATGGCAAACATTTCTGCTACTATGCCGATCAACATCTCTGTAAAGCCAGCTGTCATGGAAAATATCTGTATAGGTGAAAACTGCTCTCCGGAGGAGATTGCCATTTATATTTCCCTTTTCAAGGAATTCCGCGATATCTTTGCCTGGTCATATGAGGAGATGCCAGGCATTGATCCATCTATTGTTCAACATGAGATCCCAACCTATCCTGATGCTAATCCGGTTCGGCAAAAATTACACCTCGTGAACCCGCGTAAAGCGGTGGCTGTGAAGGCAGAGGTAGAAAAGTTGTTGAAAGCAGGTTTTATATATCCCATTGCTTTGACTGAGTGGGTGTCCAACCCAGTTCCTGTTGATAAAAAGCAAGGGACTGTTCACGTTTGTACGGACTTTCGAGACCTTAACAAATCCTGCCCCAAGGACAACTACCCTACACCGTTTATTGACCAGATCATAGATGCATGTGCGGGTAGTGAGGTATTCTCGTTTATGGATGGTTTCTCCGGCTACAATCAAATCCAAATTAAATCGGAAGACCAGCATAAAACTGCTTTTATTTGCCCTTGGGGTACATTCGCGTATAGAAAAATGCCCTTTGGATTGAAAAATGCAGGGGAAACCTTTCAACGAGCCATGAACTTTGCTTTTCATGACATAAAATCCATTGTCGAGCCCTACCTTGATGATTTTCCTGCTCATTCTCGCAAGAGGATCCAACATCTAGATCATTTACGGTTGATTTTTGAGAGATGCAGATACTATAAAATTCGCTTGAATCCCCACAAGTGTGTTTTCTGCGTCGAATCAGGTAGATTGCTTGGATTCATTGTCTCTAGTAGGGGCATATAGGTGGATCCTTTAAAAGTCGAGGCCATTGTAAATTTGCCTCCTCCTCGTTCACTTAGGCAACTTCAGAGTCTACAAGGAAAGTCTAACTTCCTTCGACGTTTTATCATTAATTATGCCAAGATCACAAAAGGTTTCATGCACCTGCTTAAACAAGACACCCCATTTGTATGGGATGAAACTGCACAACTCGCGTTTGAGGCATTAAAGAAAGCCTTGTTGTCGGCTCCTTTATTACGCTCGCCAGATTACTCTAGGGATTTTTTATTATATCTGGCCGCGTCGGAGTCTACCATTGGGGTAGTGCTAGTTCAGGAGGATGACAAGCTCATTGAGCATGTTGTCTATTATCTTAGCCGTGCTCTGGTTGGGCCTGAGCTTAAGTACTCTCACGTCGAGAAGTTAGCCTTAGCGGCTGTTTATGCTGTACAGAGGTTACGGCACTACATCTTACTGAGGACCACTACTGTAGTGGCGGATGTAAACCCTTTCCAATATGTTTTATCCCAACGGATTGTTGGGGGAAAATTCAATAAGTGGATAGTCATTCTCCAAGAGTTTGACTTGGTTTTCCAATCCGCTAAATCCAAAAAGTCCTTAGTTTTTGCCGAGCTTATAGCAGAATTCCCTATTTTGGAAGAAGATGTAGTGGTTCAAGATGACTCATTCCCAGATGAGCACATCTTCCTTATATCAACCTCTGATCCTTGGTACAGAGATATTCGTATTGTCTCCAGACTTTGAAGTATCCTACCACTTACTCTAGGGAAGACTGATGCAAGTTACGTCTTCATGCTAAAAACTACCTCATTATAGGAGATACATTGTATCGATGAGGGGTAGATTCCGTCTTGCATCACTGCCTTACTCATGAGGAAGCAGAGATTGTCCTAAATGATTCCCATAGCGGAGCGTGTGGGGGTCATTTATCTGGGTTATCAACGGCCTAGAATATATTACGTGCTGGGTATTTCTGGCCCACCATCTTTAAGGATTGTGTAGAAGCTGTGAAACGTTGTCATCCATGTCAACTGTACACCAGAAAAATGTGGTCACATCCTGCTCCCTTGTTTCCCGTCATCTCGGTAGGCCCCTTCATGAAGTGGGGGATCGATTATATGACATGCAACCCATCCTCGGATGGGGGGCACAAATACATCATTGTCGCTGTCGACTATTTCACAAAATGGGCAGAGGCAATGCCTACTTTCAAAGACAATGGGGAAACGGCAGCTTACTTCATGTTTAATCAGATTATTGCTAGGTTTGGTATTCCCAAAGTGATTGTCACTGACCATGGCAATCATTTCCAAAATCACATGATGACAGAGCTGACCACCATGCTCGGATTTCGACAAGAACATTCTTCTCCTTATTATCCGCAAGCAAATGGTCAGGTTGAGGCTGTAAACAAAACTTTAAAAACTATTCTTAAACGTACTATTGATGCAGCCCATTCAAATTGGCACATCATGTTATATCCTGCTCTTTGGGCTTATCGAAGCAATGTCAAAACTGCTACGGGTTTTCCCCCCTTCCAACTCGTTCACGGGGTGGAAGCTATTACACCGATTGAATGCGAAATCCCATCCCTGCAGATAGCTATTCATGTGCTACCTGACACAACTGAGCTTGAGGAACGGTTGCTCCATTTAGAACACCTTGATGAACAACATAGAGATGCGTTGACTACAAATCAGGCTCATAAGAATAGGGTTAAATCTCAATATGATAAAACGGTCAAACCTCGGGTTTTCTCTGACGGGGAACTTGTCTTGCTCTGGGACCAAGATAAGGAGCCCTTGGGGGCAGGAAAATTCAAGGCTATGTGGTTGGGACCCTATGTTGTGTCTAAATTTTTGAGTAAAGGCGCATATGAATTAGTGGATTATGATGGGAATAAGCTGCCTAAGCCTAGAAATGGGCTCTACCTGAAGAAGTACTTTGCCTAGGCTTAGCACTTTTTCTTGTATATTAATGTATGTATTTTTATGTACATCAGGTTGTCAGTTTTGTTTTTTATACTATCTGCTGGTTGTTGCAGATGTCTTCCGAGATGTATGTAGGTTTTACTGATGGCGCTAGCCGTCACACTTGTAACCTGGCTTCAGCAGCATGGGTTATCTACTCCCCATCAGGATAGCTTGTTGTTGCGGGTGGCGCTTGTCTAGGTCCTGCTTCCAATAATGTTGCTGAGTATAGGGCTGTAATTGAGCTCCTATGGGATGCCTTGTCATGAGGCATCACCCAGCTTGAGGTCCGTTTGGATTCTCAGTTGGTTTTTTCCCAGCTCAATCGAGCTTACCAGGTGCGTAATCCTACATTGTTACGTCAATTCATGCAAATACGTTTACTGGAACGACATTTTGAAGTTATTACTTTTAATCACATTCCACGAAACCAAAATTCATTAACTGATGCATACGCTAATTGTATTTTGGACTGGCATCTCACACACATTCCATAAAATATACAGCAAATACATAAGAAACATTTGTAAATAAGCTGACAACCAAACACAAATATATATATATATATATATATATGTAAATATCTGTTCATACATAGGATAGGTCAAGTCTGATCCGTAGATCCCATCATGTACAAAATATACAAAAGTGGATCAACATCCATCAAAATGCTCTAGCACTAAGACTATTCTCCATGGCCACTGGGACCTCCTTGGTCCCCGTGATCTCTGTGCCCCCTGGCTTCCTCAGCCTCCTCGGCTTCGGCAGCCTCCACTGCATCTCTATATACACATACTGCTCTGGCTACCCCTCTGAAAAGACGTAGCCAGACAGGTGGAACCCCAACTACGGACTCCTGCATAGCTACAGGGAGATGCTCTATCCGTATCGTAGGTACTCGCTCGGTCAGCCTGCCTAACTTCACCTCGAGTACCGTGATCAATCCTGGGTCTCCCCCTGCAATAGGACGTACGAAGGTACGTGGGTGCCCTACAGGGCGGACTGGTCCAATATCTGCATTTTGACATATAAAGCGGGTTTATACTTGTGCATATGTATATATCCTATCATTTGAAAATCCATAAAAATTTGATAATGATAAAAAATAAAAAAAATGACTTACCCATCTCTCCCCATGCTCCTCCTGGAGGGAGGACTAGGTCGGGATCACCTTGGAAATCTAGCCTGATGTATGGAAATTGCTCCAACTCCGGCACCTGCCGTTCCCACCATGAATAGAAATCATTGTCATACATGCTATGTACAACATCTCCTCCTCCCTGACAGAGGAAGATATCTCCCCACTGGCTCAGCCTCGGCTGTCGTGGATGATGGACCTGTAAGGGTATCACAGGGCTCATAGCTGGCACCCTCTCAAAGAAGAACGCTACCAATATACTAGCATAGCCAAAGTTCTTCTGTCTCCCCCTCCTATAGTCGAATAATTGCCTCCTCATGATGGGGGCAATCCCTGAACACCAGTCAAAGAGGGAACCTCTAAAGCAGTCCACCGCCACTCTCATCTGAGTCCTGGTGGCCATGTGTAATCCTGCCAACCCTGAAAGTCTCACTATAGTACTGGATAATACCTGTAATGTAAGATCCTGAATATCTGCAATGAGAACACTGCTGCATTTCTTTTGAGTACCCGGCCTGCAGAATACATCGACATAGTTCTGGACACTCAAGGGGTCCCCACCCCTGCCAGTGCCCTCCAGGTTCACCGGTGCTCCCCGATGTGATAACCCAGTTATTAAGTAGATGTCCTGTGTGGTAAGCTCCAAAGTATCACCCTGGATATTGAACATCCCTAGGTCATGGTCCCAGTAATGGACTAAGAACTCTAATATGCGAACATTGGCCCGCATAGGTGATGTGCAAAAGAACTTGAGCAGCCCACTATTCCGCAATGCTTGGATGGTAGGCAGGATTTGGAGAGCCACTTGGTCCATCATCTCATGTTCCCTCTCCCTCCACTCCAGCACCATGTTTTCCCTGACAAATAAACATAGTTTAATTCAATATTTCACCATAAAAATTTAAAAATTTTGACCATTTTTAAAGCTTTTATCTATGGCGCAGCATGCGCGACTGTCCATTGGGACAAGTCGCGAGTCATTCGCGACTTTCCTATGCAGCAACTCACGCATGAAACGCGTATTCACGGCTTTCATGCATAGCAACCCGCGAATACATTTTGCTATATTTTATGTTGATGAAATAAACTGAATTGACCATCAATTTCAAAATTTGTTTGGATGAAAATGAAGAGCTCAGGGTGTAAAGTTACCTATAGCTGACGGATCTGAATTCCGACGGTCCAATTGTCCACGGCAAGTGATCAAATATAGAGGGTAAACTTTCCTTTTTGGTTCAAAAAGTGCAAATGGTAAGAAATGATTTGATTTTCAAACTATTAATAGAAAAAATATTTCGTAAAGTGGGTCTTTCTCTATAGTTTGAAATGTTAATTGACTAATATTACCCCTTTTGTGCCTTGGAACAGGTTTACCTACTTTTACAAAGTGTTGATGCTTCTATAGGGTGGTTTTTGCTCATTCCAACACTTGTTGGCATCTTTTCACTCCACATTAACCTTAGTACTCAACATTTTTGCCACGAACTATGGTATTTTAAGCCATTAGTCCCTTGTCTCTACCATTGTTCTTCCGTGGCTAGGATCCCTTTTCATGAGTATCATTCTTATATGCCATACTCATTTCCGTCATTGTTTCAGGCCTAGGGGTTTCCTCATAGCTACTTTTCATGCCAAATAGAGCTTCTTATGAATCTCTCTTTACAAGCTATCCCTTTATAGGACTCCCCGCCCTTATGGAGTTTCTTTAGACCCAGGTCTGACTCCTTCAAAACAGACTTGACTACCGAGTTATCTCGTCCGTTCAAGCTCGTTAAGAATATGTGAACGGGCATCCGCATTGGTGGTAGGTTATCTCTTTCTCGGACCATGTGGAATAATACGAGAAAGGATCACTCTCTTTTCTTCGGAATTGAGAAGAGTATTCTCAGGTATAGGTTTATCACTTTTCCGGACCCGAGGGACTAAATTTACGGAAAAGCAACACCCGGTTTGAGCTTAGTTTTCTCTTTTTCGTGCTCTGGACCCAAACATGAAAACGATTTCGAGTGTACTTTGTGTCTTTGTCATGCTCGTTAAACACTCAAAAACAAAGCAACGAGTTTATTGTTGTAAGCCCCATTTCTCGTAACCAAATGGATCTTTCCGAGTGATCTTGCTTTCCTTCACACTCGTAAAACTAAAGCTATTTTATGCTGTTATGGAAGAAGCATTGGGTAGGTGGTAATTTAACCTTTTTCGGACCTTCTCGACTAAGTACGAAAAAGGTTCACCTTTTCTTATTCGGAAGTTAAGAGAGTTCTTCTGTGGTTTGTTTTATACTTTTTCGGCCTCAGGAGACTAAATTGGATGAAAAAGGACCCCCTGGAGTCTTCTTTGGCATTTTCAGACTCTCTAAATGTAAAAATACCCCACGAGCATGTACTAGTTCAGGCGCATTAAATCCACGGATCAGTGTATCAAGCATTATTTTCCCATCTCTTCAAGCTTGTTAAAAAATGAAGAGGGAACCGAGTTTACTTTCCTGGACTCGTTAAAACTTAACAGGGAAGGTAAGGAAGAAGTTTTCTCTTATTTTTAGTAATGGCAGCATGTCATCCTTAAACATAGCACTCTTTTCTTTCCGATATCCATGTTTCAGTCTACACTTGTGTTCAGCTATCACTTTGAGTTTTGACTCCTCCTCTTGTCCATTATATCTAGGGAATCTGTTCATGTATCCTACATGACAGATAAGTCTAGTTGTTCTATCTATCCATTGTATGTTTCCTTGGGTCATCTCTGTGTTGTGCTCACTGTTCAAGGATTATACCTAATGTCTGATCTATCACCTGATCCTTTCACTGTTATATATGTTATCCATTTACTTGTGTCTCCCTTCTTTTGCCCAGTTCCTAGTCACTCGTGTGATCCGTTGGAGGATCTATTGCCTTCCCTATCACAGTATGGTTCCGTTTCAGTACTTCCTGATGACGAAGACCTAGAGTTTTGACGATGGTACCTCTGGATTCACTTTCATCATTGGTGAACTCCTTTGCTTCAGTTGTCAATTATCATCTATTGGTTGACAAACTGTTGAATCCTTTCCATGTTCGACTTCAGCTTACCCTTATTCACATGGCTTGGATTGTACTGGTTCTTTGGGATCTTTTATGAAGACCTTAGTTCCTCACTCATGAACTAAGTTGCACAAGACTATGTTCCATTTTTATATACAGCTTCCAGATCTTTGAAGACTCATCATTATTGTATTGTGGCTTCGATCCACCTTTGTAAATACGTGGTTTTACCCGTATCATATGATGTACTCAAATATTGTAAAGGAGCTAGTGTTCCAGTAAATTGAACATACCATCCTCAAATGTAACTTTGTATATGACATTACTATGTATTTGTTTCAGGTACTCCTTCTCCACTGGATTTCTGAGTTTCTCCAGATTTAAATATTGTAATGTATTTCGGCCATCGTTCCCCTCTAACCTCACACATTAGGGGGCATCTGTTATACACCTGAATGGCACCTCTCCGTCCGAGTGCTGATATCCCTCATGTCGGCACACAAAAGGACACTTATGGATTGAGGTTGCCCATATTCACTATACCTTGGCTTATGATGAAGTACATTCCCTATATACCCAGCTGGTTACTTTTCCATTTTTCCATGTTGAGTTGTATTCGCGACTCTCTATATTGACAACTCGTGCATCATTCGTGAGTCTTCTATACAGCAAGTCATGAATC
This sequence comes from Pseudotsuga menziesii, assembly GCA_001517045.1. Lineage (NCBI taxonomy): Eukaryota > Viridiplantae > Streptophyta > Pinopsida > Pinales > Pinaceae > Pseudotsuga > Pseudotsuga menziesii. The sequence continues at coordinate 425,866 of LPNX010665678.1, read as the reverse complement.
CTTGTATTCACGGGTTGCTCTTCTATATAGTCGTGAATCATTTGCGGGTTTCTCTACTATAGACCCACGAATGGTTTCCTCAACATTAAAACATAAAACCACACGCTAATGGAAGATTAGTTTACTCATTTAACTTAATCTTCTTAACCGCCACAACCTCCCTAACCTTCGATAACTGACTCATTGCATCCATATAAATAGAGGACTTGGGGAGGGTGTTGGAGAGACATACTTGGAGAGCAAAGTTATGCTGGTGGATTGTCTACAGAAATATTTGGAGCAGAGAAACTCAGAGTCCTTTGGTGACAGAGGAGTCCTTGTTCAGACATTGGGTTGTAACCTAAATTCTTTCCATTATTGTTAATAAAGATATTACTTCTTCCATATGTGTTTCATATCTTGTAGATTGGTAAATGTTTACATTTCAATATGATATATGATTTGCCTAACCTGCATCTATATATATGAATCATCTGGTATCTGGAAAAGTGTTTATTAACAGGTGAAGGAGGAACTATCCTGGAGACTTCGGAAGTGAATCAGAGAGGGAGAATATAGCAAGGATCAGCCTTCGTTTAATACAAGTAAGTCCTTCTACTTTCCTATTTCCTATTCTGTGCTTTTAGAGTCAAACTGTTTGCAAGTAATGAGTATGTTGGTAACCCCCCAGACCTAGGTTATTAGGTGAATTATCCTGTACAACAGGCCTTCTTCAATTTGTACAGATGATTCTCCCTATCATGTGTCTCAAATCCAAGTGGTTGCTCCACATACACTTCCTCTTCCAGTGACACCATTCAAGAGCGCGGTCTTGACATCCATCTGGTGTATCTTCTATTTCATTATTACATCTAGAGAAAGTACTGATCTAATGGAAGTGTATCTGGCTACAAGTGAAAAAATTTCATCATAATCTATCCCTTCCTTCTAGGAGAAGCCACGTGACACAAATATTGCTTTATATTTCTCTATGCTGCCATCTACAACATGCTTGATCTTGTAGATCCACTTGGAAGTGACAACAAACTTCCCTTCTGGTCTTGGGACCACATCTTAGACATCATTCTTCATGATCGACTAGTAATCCTCGATCATAGCATCCTTCCATTCTTTCTTTTCTGTTGCTTCTTCATAGTTGGAAGGTTATTGATTGATGATGTCACATAGCATGGCTACATAACTGGATTAGGACCTAGTTCTCTTCATTTCTTTATGCATTTCTTCTGAAGTTCCATATCTCTCTGCACCTTGGATAGCCTCATGTACCCATGCTGGTTTCCTCTGGTAAGAATTCTTCTCATGGGGTGTATCTATAGGTTCCTAAGGTTCTTCCATTTCTCGATCTTCTTCTGGAGTTGCTTCATTCATAGTTGTATCTCGGATCATAGGTACTTCTATTTCTTTAAGGTATTGAACAGGTCTCTTTCTAAATTTGTTTTAAGCTGATTCCTCATCAAATGTCACATCCCTGCTGATGTTGATCTTCTTGAATCCTGTAAAATATATTCAGTAAGCCTTTGATCTTTCACTATATCCCACAAATATACCCTTCTTTCCTAAAGGATCTAAATTTGTCCTCTTTTCTTTCAAAATATGTATATACACTGCAAAACCAAATATTCTAAGATGGATTAATTCTCATTTCTTTCCAGAGGAGACTTATTCAGGTGTCTTGTTCTCAAGTACTCTATGTGGAGTGTGATTCTACACATACACTACTGTCCTAGAAACTTCTTCCCATAGATGCATACGAATATATTGATCATAAAGCATTTCCCTTACTGCTTCCATAATTGTTCTATTCTTTCTTTTTGCAACCCCATTATTTTTTGGATTATATAGGATGGTCAACTCCCTCTTAATCCCTGACTCTCTATATAATTCCTTAAATTCATCTGATGTGAATTCTCTGCCATTGACTGATCGAAACGTCTTGATTTTCTTCTCTGTGTGGCTCTCGATCAAGGATTTGAATTTTTTGAGCTTACTGAATACTTCATCCTTGATTTTCAAGAAATGTATCCATGTCTTCCTAGAAAAATAATCAATGAAAGAAGCATAATGTACATACCCACTTAATGAACTAGATGACATCGGACCGCATACATCGAAGTGAATAATTTTCAAGATTCGTTTTTCCTTGCTCTCGCTACTTGGAAATGTCTTCTTTGTGTTCTTTCCCTTCGCACATCCTTTTAAAATTCCTTCATCCTTTGCCTCTATTTCTAGAATACCTTCAACAAATTTTCTTGCAAGTGGTAATGCCCTATAGTGCACATGTGCAAGCCTTCTATGCCAAAGTTCATTTGGATCTACTGAGTCATGGACCAAATCTTCTTCTTGTTGGCCCTTTAATTTGTATAAGCCTCCCTCTTTCTCTCCAATCACTACTACATCATCTATAGTATTTCCCTTTGTCCACATAAGGACTTGTCCATCTATAAATGCAACCCTCATACCTTTTGCATCCAATGCAGATATGGAGAGAAGATTCTTCTTTAGTCCTGGTACAAACAAGAAATCCTTCACCTTTGTATATTTTCCAGATTCTAGCTTATAGGAAGCTTTGCCACTACCTTTTATGGGATACTGGTAGTCATCCCCAAGTTTCACTTTGTGGGGTGACTCTTGTTTGAATGGTTTTATAAAGCATTCTTTGAATCCCATCATATGCTTGGAATCCTAACTATCTATGAGCCAATCATTGCTTCCATGTGTAACAGTTCCTGTGAGGGAAGAAATCAAAACATACTCTTCATCTCTTGAAGAATCTTCACTTTCTTCTTTGAATCTCTTCCCGGGAGGTTCATCATCCTCTGCAATGTGAGCATAATGTCTTCTTTTGTTTTCCTTCATCTTGTGAGAGCCACTTTTATTTCTAGGACAATATATGGCAAAGTGTACTTTCTCATCACATGTATAGCATCTGAATTTAGATAAATCTTTGCTAGATCTTCTAGGGTTATCTTTCTGATTTTGGTGAGAATTCTTACCTTTGAGATTATGGGTGGTCCCTTCCGATTTTATTGGTGTGTGTTGTGAGAGCTTGATCTTAATTTCCCATATTTTCTTTTCGAGATACTATTTGAGCTTCTTCTTGTAAGAATTCCCTGCACAACCGACTGAAAGTGATTATTTTTCTTCTAGCACAAATCCCTTGAATAAAGGAGTCCCATGACCTAGGGAGACCATTCAAGGTGGTCATCACAATTTCTCCATTCTCTACTTCCTATTCCATAGCTTTAAGTTGTTCTTTGATTTGAGAGATCCTTGTAAAGTATTATTGTATGGTCTCTACATTCTATATCTTTACATTCTTCAACTAATTTCTCAAAGTCATCTTCCGATTTATATTCTTCCCTTCAAATAGCTTGGTCAGGAATCAAACATCTCTTTAGGTGTCTTTAGGAAATTCCAATGTGGTATAAGGTGATCCCTAATAGAATCAGAAATAGCCTTCTTATCCTTGACCAAGTTCTTCTTGTGTATGGTTTTAGCCTCATCTCGCTCTAGAACTGGAACCTCTCCACTTATGTAGGTGTCTAATTCATTTTCTTCAAGAACAAGTGAAATCCTATAATTCCATGCTCATAAGTTATCATCTCCTTCAATATTTTCATCAATATTGGTGTGATGAGACTTATTTAATGAGAATCTTAAATCGAAATACAAAAGATTTAGATATTACCAATTTGAGATGCATGAACTGGATCTGGAGCTGATCTTTTGTAGTGCTGATTTTTTGGTCCAGGATCAAATTAGGGTTTGACTATCTCAAATTTATACCCAACCAAAAACTTCGATCTTCGTCTCTAAATTTTTATTTTGAGGAGGAGAGAAATCCTATGCTGGGCTCACTCAAAAATTCCACTTCTGTGAAAAGCCCTAATTTCCCGTAGGAGTGACAAGTCAAAAACTGAAAATGATCGGAATCAGATTCTTCTTCGACAGAAAGATGCACCCTTCAATGGAGAGTTATCCTAGCCTCCTTTTGTTGATGATCTATAGAGAGAGACCCAAAAAGTAAGAAGCCCTAGCTTCTGCAGTTGCATTGTGTCTTCTTCTTAGATTAGCTCTGATACCATGTTAGAACAATGTCTTCTTCTCAGGTTAGCTCTGATACCATGTTAGATTTTTATCATTTAATCAATATGATCTAGGATATTGTCTAAGAGAATAACATGCATGCACAACAATAATCACAAGAGACAAGAGACACAAATATTTTCCTTGGGGAAACCAAGTACTTATATGTTTATATTCAAACCAATTTTTTATTCATTTGTGCTTCCTTTAAGTTTGAGGGGAAATACTCCCTGGATTAAGACCACACATTAAGATCTAATAGTTCGATATGATAGTAGTTATAGCATGTCCTATCTGTATAAGATAGCTAGATTATTTTACCAATATGTGAGGTATGCACTAATTCCTTTAAATTTTATGCATACTTTTAATCAAATTTCCCTTATTAACACTATTCTTACTTTGTTGTACGACACTTATCCATATATTCATGTTGAATGTATGGATCCTTGGAGGGGTGGCCTCTTGGCACCCATGTGAGTATGTATATTAACATCTTATCATTATTCTGTATTTTATGCTCTGCAATGATTTTGTCCCCAAACTAATGGTACTTCTTCTTTGCAGGTGGGGACTACTCTTCTGAGGGTTGTTGAGGAATTATAGGCTCCACCAACTCTACTTACTTTCTCATGTGAATAAATATATGGGTTATCATAAGCCCCTGATTATTTTATTTAACAATTTGATTATGAGGAGCCTTGATTATCATTAGGTGATAATATGTAACTAGACTATACATAGACTTCCAATGGATTGTTCATCTATATTGTAAATTGATATATTATAATAGATTGTGTTTCCCACAGGGAAACCATAGATCTAGGACTATTGTTGATTGCAGTTTTAGATAAGATACTTGTAATTCTAATAGATGTTTATTCTTATCATCTTATACTATTCAACTATCTAGACATATATGTGTTAGATAACTATTTGTTTATATAATCAACGATCTCTTACTACATTAGTTTAGATACATACACTTAAATTTAAATATGTCATTGCTGATACCTCTTAGGATTTATTTTTAGTTTTGGTTTTCGGTAGAGTCTTTGGATCAATTCCATATTTTGGTACAATCAATTCTCTTAACAATATATTTTAGATCGGATTCCCAATGTAGTTATTAGGGCATTAATAAATAATAATACAGTTGTACTAGATCCTACTTCCCAATGCAATAGTTATGGTAACCACATAATTCTAATACAATTGTAGTGGGATTTGTTTCCCATTGCAATAATTAGGTTAACCACACATTCTAATAATTGTACTAGAATATGTTTCCCAATCCAGCAGTTAGGTGAACCATGCAAATAAATAATTACTTCAACATTCTAGATTCATAATAATAACTAGGTCATAAGTTAGATCAATCTAGGATACTTATCTTCAGTTCTTCATATCACCACAAGGTTTATTCGTATTTATATCATATATTAGTACTAATTTGTTTATTTATTTCATCATATATTTACATAGGATTAGATCACCTTTTCCAGATCTGTCATTCAACCAAGTATTACGTAGATGAAAAAATACCACATAATTCATATAGATAAACATACATTTTCATATTTGATACTCTAGATGACCCATCAGATTCAAAACATAGATGCATACATAAACCATCATAACATTAACATAATTAGATACATAATTCTTAAGTATTAAGGACACAAGATCTAAATTACAAGGAATTCATATTTTCTAAGTATTGTTGATCAATATAAAATTATTATGGCATGTTCGGGTGTATATGAGCTAGCAAATTCGTGTATTCCATGAAACACGGGTTGATAGTTCAAATCTCAGGTAGCTCATGCTCCATTATGGAGGGTGCGGTGGTTGCACCTAGGGTTATAGTAATAGTGGAAGGGATTTGACCCCTTGACCTCATGTCACGTGAGTACTATCCCCATTCTAGTCATCGATTTCCCTAGTTATAAAAAGAAAAATATACAACTGTTGTGGGGATTTCCCAAATCCACCAACCGTAGATATGTAGAAAAATTCAATCTCAGTTTCCCCTCAGTCACTCCTAAGTCGATTCATGGTCTCTCTAGGGATTCCTTTTAGAATGATTACAATTTCATATTATTTTAGCAAATATGTTTTCCAACCTAGGGTCCTAGCTTAGCTAAATCACCTTACCATTATTTGATTCAATCTAGGAAGTATGCTTGTCAATCAACAACCACTACTCCATCCTTTGTAGATAGTTTTGTTGTCAATAGTACTGTTATAGCGGATTTCACCACACTAGGTGAATCACACATTGTATGGCCTTCCCCTGTCCCACTGCAGACTCATTAGCCCCTATGGACTACTTTTTGTCTTTTGATGTGTCCTTGATCATCCCTAAAAACATAAGAAAAGTGATATACGCGGCTTTTACCCTGATAACTGCGTACATACGCGGATATTACCCCTATAGTCACATACATCGGGATGTGTGCATAATCCAAATCCTTTTGAAGTTTTCCTTGACTTGGATCTGACTCTTATGACTCCTGGCCTTCCATATGCCTTGAGATCGCACATATTTGACCTTTCAATATCCCTTTGAAAAGCTATATAAGGAACCCCTTGAGACATTGAAAGCATAAGAGAGAATTGAGAGTAACGAAACTATAGTCCAATGTTGCTAGAACTTATGCTTGAGTCTGCATCCTTTTGTCCCTTGGAGCACTGTTGTGTTCTTCCCAAGCTTGCCTTTTGCTAGTGAGCTTGCTATCTGAGTGATGGAGGATTGAGGTGGTGGAGGCCCAAGTGGGGGATTCAGTTTCTTTGGTTCGCAGACGTGCCATTAGAGGTTGTCACTTGTAATCTCTGATTTATATTAATAGAAATATCTTTTACTGTCCAGTAATGTGTATTTGAATGAATATTGTATCCATTGGAATATGTCAAATGCTTTTACATTATTAATTATATATGCTAGAATAGATCTAACACCATGATATATAGTATGCTTGTATTGTTTACTTATTGTTGAGGAAGTATTATATCAATTCAAGCTGAAGATTGGAGAGCTCAACAGGGATCTACTTCAATCGTCCAGAATAAGGTACGAGGTTCGATCCTTTAGTGTTATACATTTTATTTCTATTGCATATTGGGAAAGATTGATTTTTGGATTCTAGCTGTCTGTTGTGGTACCCCAAGCCACAGGAATTTCTCTCCGTAATAGAATTGGTGACTCTGCTGGGGATGTCCCTTGTTTTTATTTGGGGTTTACAGGCACAATGGGCTTGATATTATTGACTTGCTCTCTGTTTCTCCCTGTTTCTGTGTTGCATGTTATAGTATGTTCATCCATTGACACTCCCCTTTATTGGTTTGACCCTTGGCCTGCTTTTTACCACTGCCTTCTCTGTATACATAGGTTTTTCACCAAAAGTCACGTATACATGCGGATTTTTGGCCAAAAGTCGCGTATACAAGCAGGTTTTTGGCCAAAATCCGCGTATACACTCAGGTTTTTGGCCAAAAGTCACGTACATACACAGTTGTTCTTTATACAGTCGCGTACATCCTCCCTTTTGGTGAGTTTGATGTTGTGGGAAGTTGCTGGGTGGGTTGTGAGTGTGGTTGGGTCTTCCTTGGGTCTTAGGTTGTTTGTTGGATGCTTCTTTTGTGACCAGAGACCGCTCTTTCATTGATTTTTCTTTGAAAATAGTTTTAGTCATTTTTCCTTTTTGTTTTTCCATTAGTGCATTACTTTTTTTGTCTTGGTGTCTTGCTGGGCTTGTCTTTTATACTTGCTGCAGAGACTGAGAGTTTTAGATGACTTTTATTGCATTTTTCATTCTTTTATATTGAAAAATACAAAGTAGTTGCACTCTTAGTTGCATCTTAGATATGGATTTGAGGAGGTACTTGCATTGGATTGCTTGGATGAGAGTTGTGTTTAGGATTTCATATAGGAAGGATTACATTGGCATTCAGAAAGGAATATATATTTATGCATCTCATGTAGTGGCATACCCTATTTTTCATTTGACAAAGATTGCACTTAGCATTGTTTGTTATGGTGTGCACTTTTATTTCACTGCGGAGTCTTCATATCACTAGTTGCACAGCCATTTCCCTTTGAGTAATTACAGCCAACTAAAATCAACGCTAAATAAAATGAATTACACTCTTTTATTTTATAGGGTGCACCAACAAGCTTAGGTTTTAGGATCTTGGAATAGTTCATTGTAAGTCAATTCTCCAAGATCACTAAACAACAACATCTAGGTGTCTATCCAGGGAGTGTGTGAAATCCTTGGTATAACCATCGTTCTCAAGATCCTCCTCTCAAACAGGAGTTAAGCACGAGGCGGTGCGAGCGATTGTTGATTGGGATAACCCCTGGTCGATAACTGTGTAGCACTGGTGATATAGCCAGGATTGTATTCGTATCTGGGGGCTCTTTCGAGAGTTTCGGGCTTTGCTACCCTTCCCATACGGTCAATCCCTCCTACAACTGTCTTCCTGAGCTTTGATTATATTGAGGTGACCTTAGTGACCTTACCTAGGATATCAAGGGGGTACTTGTAGAGGTTATTCTATAGGTGTCCCGGCCAGGTAGAGGTCGGACAGCACAGTCGCTTTACGCGTTGAAGCTGAGGGCCACTATAATTGGTTACGTACCTCCGCTTGTAGTGTATGGGAGTTTCGAGCCTCTCCTAGGTGAGACATACCTGCTGCATTCGGGAGCTCACATATCCTCCCCTTGGTTTGCTTGTATTTTGGCTGTAGATTTTCTTAGGAGTGTGCTCTTTGTGCACTAGTTGGCCTTTGGGATCGTGGTTACTTGAGTATATTTATGCTCTTTTGAGTTTGGGTCCTTTTATTTTCAGCATGCCTGGTATTCTATCACCCGTCTTGGTCCTAGTATGGACCCTGGTGTCAGACTTGGGGGCATCACAGCCCCTTACCGTGCTCATAGATTTGGGAGTGGTCATCTTCCATCCTCTACTCCATTTGTGGAGGATTTTTTCCCTTCGCTCGGTCTTTACACCGATGGTCACCCTCACTGGGGTGGTAGTGTATGCGTGAACATTGGGTCTACACCTTAGTTTCCTTTTTATGTCTCATCGTTCACCGCATTGTTTCCTTTGGGTGTTGTTGTCATGTTTATTCCTCCCGATATCCTATAGTGTGGATTCTTTATTGACTATTTTGGGTTGTTTTGGTCTAATATGGTTGTCATGTAGGGTCCAGTTTTTGTACACTCTCTCCGAGGTTCCGACCTGTTCATGCCTATCACAGGTATTATGTCTGAACTAGCATATAGGTTAGGATATCACATCTGCTTGTGCTTATGCATTGCCTTATGACCATTCCATCTTAACCTTCGGTACGAACCCATTCCATGGTATCACAAAACCTTCATGCTGCTGTTAGAAGTGGTACTATGTGAATGGTAGAGCGTTCCTTTACATGGGTGCCCTATTTAGCTCTCTTTTGCATTTGGTACCCATGCTGTGAGTCCTCTCTTAGGTCTGAGAGTCCCTTTTAGTCCCGCCATGTCCTTGAGCAAGAGCTTCATACTCCTCTTGAACTTTATGCTGGCCTTTTCCGTGGGACTCCCTCATGTCAAGTTGTGAATGTATTATCATGAGCTTTGCCTGCCTTATTGAGCTTTATGCCGGCTCCCCTGACATTGTGTTTCAGCCATATAGCCCGAGCTTGTCTCATGTCTAGCCATGCAAATCCATTTTTATATATCCTTCGTAGCTTGATTCCCTTTTTTATTGGGAGCGGATTTTCCCCCGAGTGTCGATATCCTACACATGTATCCTTGCATTAAGCATAGGTATGTTCCACTGCTTGGAACTAGTTTGTTTTCCCTTATGACACTCATTTCCTCCTAGTTTGTAACTATAAAGCTAGTTTATTCTTTTTTCAAGCTTTTCAAATAACTAAAAAAGTCCAAAAAAAAATCAAAAAACCAAAAAGTCGGACAAGGAAAGATGTTATTTTTTGGCAGCTATCGAGTCGTGTCGCCTTCGAACAGAGCAATGTATATCACATCCATTAATTGGGTTATAGTTTGACTTTAGGAGCTGTACTCATTTATCTAAGTTTATCTCCACCAACTGGTTATGCTTCCAGTCCCTATGGAGCCTCTATTGATGCCTCCTGCGTCATAGAGATGTCCCAGTTTGTATATCGAGTCTATGTTGCCTTCATTCAGTCACCATATGCCGTTATGCTCTTTTTCGAAGGAAGTTGAAACCTGAGTCAGCCATTCCTCAGTTATCTTGACTTTGCATGTTGGCCATTCCCAGTACAGNTACATCAATGACCGGTAATCAAACGATGGACTACTATGTTCGACCTCGACACCTCTATTCGCATAGTAGGACATGTACTCGTAGCGGTGTGTGTAGAAGACCTTCCGGATTGGTGGCATCCATTATATGCTGCCTCCTTGATTGTGCCAGTGTTCATGAGATTTCAGCTCTCGTGACTTGTTCCAGTATATGTCAGACATTTCCAGCCACTATGGAGATCTTGATCTATTGTATATCTTCATCCTTTGTGGAGATCATGGTCCTTTGTATATCTTCATCATGGAGATTCTGATCTATGAATATTGTACGTGGCGACAACCACATATGTGTTATCATGTTTCATGCCTATTCATGGCCATTGCACTCTTATGTATCCAGGACTGCTATATGTATTTGCAGTTATATGCAGAGTTGTATTATTGTACTATGCTGATTGGGTGGCTGGTCTTCCATTTGGGTACCTTCATCACTCCACTTCTGGGATGGACTTATAATGTATTTCGACCATCGTATAACCCCTCTGATCCCATACATTAGGGGGCATCTGTTATAGCGGATTTCACCACACTAGGTGAATCACACATTGTATGGCCTTCCCCTGTCCCGCTGCAGACTCATTAGCCCCTATGGACTACTTTTTGTCTTTTGATGTGTCCTTTATCATCCCTAAAAACATAAGAAAAGTGATGTACGCGACTTTTACCCCGATAACCACGTACATACGCGGATATTACCCCTATAGTCACGTACATCGAGATGTGTGCATAATCCAAATCCTTTTGGAGTTTTCCTTGACTTGGATCCGACTCATATGACTCCTAGCCTTCCATATGCCTTGAGATCACACGGATTTGACCTTTCAATATCCCTTTGAAAAGCTATATAAGGAACCCTTGAGACATTGAAAGCATAAGAGAGAATTGAGAGTAACGAAACTATAGTCCACTGTTTCCATAACTTATGCTTGAGTCTGCATCCCTTTGTCCCTTGGAGCACTGTTGTGTTCTTCCCAAGCTTTCCTTTTTCTAGTGAGCTTGCTATCTGAGTGATGGAGGATTGAGGTGGTGGAGGCCCAAGTGGGGGATTTAGTTTCTCCGGTTCATAGATGTTCCGTCAGAGGTTGTCACTTGTAATCTCTGATTTATATTAATAGAAATATATTTTCCTGTCCAGTAATGTGTATTTGAATGAATATTGTATCCATTGGAATATGTCAAATTCTTTTACATTATTGATTATATATGCTAGAATAGATCTAACACCATGATATATAGTATGCGTGTATTGTTTACTTATTGTTGAGGAAGTATTATATCAATTCAAGCTGAAGATTGGAAAGCTCAACGGGGATCTACTTCAACCGTCCGGAATAAGGTACGAGGTTCGATCCTTTAGTGTTAGACATTTTATTTCTATTGCATATTGGGAAAGATTGATTTCTGGAGTCTAGCTGTCTATTGTGGTACCCCAAGCCATAGGAATTTCTCTCCGTAACAAGTACTCAGGTAGTTCTCTTACTAGCTTGTATGCAACACCTCATTTATCACACTCTAAGGCCATAAATATTTTCAACCACGACTAGACTTGGTTCTGGTAATCTGCAAGCATATACCAAAGGCTAGATTTCTCCCCATAAATTTTCCATCTTTTTGTTCATTACAACTTCTTTTATTATTTCATTCATATTATTCTATGATCATCTTTCATTTCAAATTTCTCTCTTCTTCATATTTTTATCTTTTATGTGCATTACTATTTCTTCTTGCACCAAGAGATATTAACCCCTTGGCATTATTTTTCCCCTCTTTTGTAGAAGAGGAATTTACTATTCTCAACCAGTTTTTTAGACGATGCCACCTATGTAGGAGTTAAATTTCTAGAAGAGTCTCTCCATCTGCATTTTATTCACTGTCTTATTCTCTTTATTTATTTTTGTTTTTATTTAGATTTCAGTTTAATTCCTTTTTCTATTTATCTTTCTAAATTATTTTTGTTTATCTTAGTTCTTTTCCTTAAGAGACCAGAACCCCTCATTCATCAATTAGACCCCACAGCATAAGCATATTTTTAACATAGTTCAACAAACAAACCAAATACCTAACAATGTCAACCATAAGGTCCCATTGTTTACAATATGTATCCCCACACAAGGGCTGGAATTCTGTGGTATTACACAAGTTATTATAATGTGATGTGGCTCTGTTTTGAAAATTTTATGCATAGAAACATTAACACATCTCATGTAGTCCATTCATACATTTGGTATAGTTCATGGTTTAGTTTAACTTAATAATATTAATAAGGAAAGGTTTAATTTAATGTTTTTTTTTTTTATATTTGTAATTTTTTTATGTTTGAATTATGTCTAGTTGGTTATAAATTCAATTTAAGGAAAAATATCCCTCTTATTTGTATATAAATATTATTAATATAATATAATTAATAATAATTTAATGTTTTTTACTGATCGAGTTATGTGTGGTTGGTATAGTAAACTTATGGCATAGTATGTTGATTGGTGGGATGGTGTGGCTCAATTTTAGATCAGGTTTCACATTGATGGTTAAGAAAGGGGGGAAATTTTAGTCTAGGAACTATAATTTTCAATCCCCATGAAGTGGAAGGTCTCACTTAAAGTGTTGTTAAAAGTGCAAAGATTGATTCCCATATAGTGCTCACACAATATCATTATCATCACTAGCACCCAACCCACTGTCTGTGTTTTCCATTTAATGAGTATTCAAGTGATAGGCCACTAAACCTAACGATTAGCTACATATGCAATGATTAAATACCACTACAATTAGAACCATCAACCTGGATTAAGATTGCAACATGTATTCAAGCAAATTATGGTTATTGAGTAGCATAGATAATAATGATAGTAAAAGAAAAAATCACCATACAAGAGAATGGAAACAAAACATTTAAAGTGGGACCTCATTCCATTAATCTCATACATCATCATAATCATCATAGTCGGTCATTAGTCTTGAGACCATAACAAAACAAAATACATAAATAATATATATAACCATGAAGGAGTCAATGATAACAACAAAAAAGTCAAAACTAATTACAATGGTTGCAACAACAATAACAACAACCTTTTTACATGACTAAACCTTTACATTTATATATTGAGCTTCATGATGGGATAGTAAATTCAAAATTACTTGATCCATTACCCTTAGCATTGACATTATGAGCCAATTAATATATTCTTATGCCTTAACCATGTGCCCTTAAAGTCTTTTACAAATCAAATCCTTAATCATTTGGAGTTCCACTTTATATACTAGTTCTGATATCCTTCAATATATGTTTCTCCTAAGTTATGCAAACAGTCATCACTCCACATGGCATGAATTTGCATCTGTTCTTTCTACTAAATCTGTGCCACTCTGTCCCTTCCTTCCACCATAGCGTATCCATATTCAAAATTAAAAATGAGAACCCCAACAAGTTTTTTTGATGTATTTCACACTTCATTAATATGTTTTCAAAACAACCTTATTTCCTAAAAACCCGCATCTCCAAAATTTTAAAACATGTATAATGGATAATAATTCTAAGTTCTAAGTAGGATAGTTCTTTTCCACCTCTAATAATTTCCATGACTCATAAATATCACATTGTCTTCTTGTAGTTTAACAAACCACATACTCCTAAGTTATAAGGATTTGATACCACTAGATATGTCCCCTTTGGATTAGGAATGCAAAGTATGAGGCTAGTTTTTAATAATTCCTCAAGATCATTAAAAGCCTCTTCACATTCCAAGGTCAATACAACAAAATTGTTCTTTTTGTTAAGTGAAATAGTTGGGAAGCAATTTTGGAATAATTTGAATAAAGACCTATAAAATATTGATAATTTGGTAAAAATCCTAATTTCATGTACACAATGTGGTTTAATCTATTACCATACAACTTTAATTTTACATAGATAAGGGGCTATACCATGTTTGGACACTACATCTCCTAAACAAGATACTTCTTCCTTAAAGAACTCACATTTACTAAATTAGGCATGGAATTGATGTTTTATTAGTATTTCCAAGACTGTCTTGAAATGATTTACATGTCCGTCTTTACTTTTCTAATAATTTAGAATATCATCTATAAATATGATAACAAATACAACTAAGTATGGTTAAAAAAATATCATTCATTAAGGTCATAAATGTGGTTGGTGTATTAGTTAAATCCAAGGGTGCATGCACATATTCATAGCGTTTGTGCAAGTTCTAAATACAATTTGACTCATAATATCCTTAGCAAGTCCTAAATGTAGTTTTTGAAAGGACATGCCAAATAAGAAACAAACAAAAACATAATGTTTCATAAGAAAATTTTGACAACATTTTTTTTTTGGAATTTCCTCCATTTAATGTGCTTTCTTTTTCTTTTATTTTCCATTATATCCTCCCACCATAATGCTACAAGTCGTATAATTTGGTATATAGATATACACATATTTTCATGATTACTATATTTCTTAATCTCAAAATGTATCACCACAGTAGAAATCTATTTATGCCAGATCTTGTCATTTCTTAGGGTTTTTTTTGTCATACCCCAATTGTTTTAATTCCCTACCATAATAAATCCTGATTTCAAGAGTCCACATCCTATAATGAATCATATTTAGAACCTGTGTTAAAATCCTCATTTGATTTTTTCTAGAATTGCAAGGTTATTTAATTGTTGACACTTAATACCTAGCTTCCTAATTCCATCCCTGTGTTTAACAAAGAGCACTAGAGCACCCCAAGGAGATATAATTAGATGGATCTTTCCTTGACTAATAAACTCTTCCCATTGTAATTTTAGTTTCATTAATTCATGTAATGATTGTTTATTGGATGCTCACAATTTTGCACTAGGAACTAAATTTATGGCATATTCTAGGTTTCCTTTTTTAAGGAAATCCTTCTAACTTTTTAAGAAAAACAACTTTGAATTCTTGTATGATAAAATTTTCTCTAGAATTTGTTTATTTTACCAATTCTTCTTATATTACATTACCACATACAATTTACATTTTCTCCTATTCTAATTCTTAATTTGAAGTGTAGGAATTATATTTATTTCAATAGATCACTTCTTCGCTTTTAGAATTCTAACCTTGTTAGAATCTTCATGTATTATTACATGTGTATCCTTACACCCACATAAAAATTGTTAACTTTAGGAATTTCATACCAACTATAACATCATATATGTACCTAGGTTTGATATGTGAAATTTGTCAAGAGCGTTGAATACATTTATTTCAAATCCTAAAATTTCAACTATTGCTTTAGCTTTTCTGAACTAGTACAGCCATACACCATTTCTACCGGGATGAGTTTAGTTTTCCTAGTTTATAAATTTATTTGTCAAGTACTATTTTAGAATCAATAAGATTGTGGATACTTTTTGAATCAATTGAGAAGATAATGGATTTATTTTTTATTCTACCTTTTATTTATAATCAATTGAGAGTTGATTATAAACCATACTTGTGTCCACTATTGCAGGTATCTTCATATGAGGTTATTGTTGCGTTAAAGTTTCAATAATTGTTATATCACTATTAATGTTCTTTAGTTGCATATTTCCTTTCCATATTTGAAAATCCCTTTGTAAAGGTTTCCTTATCATTCATAACAGATTATTTTGTTTCTTAACTACCTAGTTCCTTATTCTTTTCATTAAATTTCACGTAATCGAACCTCTTAGTGTTTGGGACTATACCTTATTATTGTTATACGTTAAGGTTTCAATTATTTGATGTTTAAGTGTTTAGAAGTGTTGGCAAACACTTAACACAACCCAAGTTCACAAAACATCATACCAACAAAACCCATGATACTATACCGAAAGGCTGTTATCCCTTTCAGAAATACCTATAGAGCAAATGGAGTCTCACCCGAAGTACCTATGGGAGCTGTAGGAACTAGGTTCTCGTAGTGGTGAAGGGGAACCTTGCCATATAGAACAATGACAAAACTAACTACGACAGATTAGAGACTACAACGAGTATCCAAAGAGCTATCTGCGAAATTAACCATCCTTATGATGATATAAATAATTAGTAGAGTTTCATTTCATCCATGCTTTAATTCACATATATCCATTTATGCATTAGTAAACATCAAAACTCATCACATACACACATCATGCACAATAGACACCAAGCTTTAACATGGAAACTTAAAATGGGAAAAAACACAAAAGCACTTGTTTATTATGAAGAGTCACAGCTTGAATGCTTTAAGTCTATGAATATATCGATGCACACATCCTGTAGATCGATCTCATACTATGCGAATCAACTTAATATTCAACAAAAAAGTACATAACTCATCGACCATATACAAAAAATCTCTTAACTTCTCAAAAAATGGTTAACCTAAAAAATCCCAACCCATTACATATTTATAAGCTCT
Source organism: Pseudotsuga menziesii (assembly GCA_001517045.1). Taxonomy (NCBI): domain Eukaryota; kingdom Viridiplantae; phylum Streptophyta; class Pinopsida; order Pinales; family Pinaceae; genus Pseudotsuga; species Pseudotsuga menziesii. The sequence goes on along the minus strand of LPNX010665678.1, from coordinate 409,051 downwards.
AATGGTCATTTTACAATTCGTTCCCACTACCCAATCCCATAAATGTAAGTGGATAAAATATCTAACCAACTGACCAAACTTTCGATTGGAATTCATCAAAATAGTTTCTATTCCTAAATCTTCACCTAAAAATACATATCTGACCACTTCCTCGACCATTCTATCGTAGATACATTCATACCTTGACTAGAACTTCAAAAATGGTACCCAAAATAACCAAAACAAACCCAGAGCCAATAGAACCCAATACATACATGTGGATCATCCTGAGCCACTTCAGACTAAAATTGTTGGTGTGTTTGGATTTGATTGAAAATATTGGTAGATTTTCTTTACTTATTCAACCCATCATTGTACATCTTCCTTTAGCTTAGCAATTTCATCAACAATATCAGAACTAATATGCTGAGAGCTTCGCCATTAATCCACCTCCAACACTTACTTAACCTCAACATGTACTCAACCAATAGTCACAGAGACCTATTCAGCCTTTGTTTTCAGGTCGTTGACTTGGTCAATTTGTCTTTGCTACTAAATCCTTCGTTTATTAACTTGTTAATGTAATGTTTTATGCTCGGTAACTTTACTCATCCTTTCAATCGGTAGCATATTTTTTAATGAACTTTGTAGGATATCTAGAGTTTGTTCATCTATAATAAGTCTAGTGGTAATATCTTATGGTTCCATATCCCCCAATAAGTCTCCCCAAGATTGAGATACCTCCTCATAAACCTTCGAACAGTAATCCTCAACTTGATTAATGTGTTAGGAACTAGAATAACCTCCATTTATTCTATCAGAATCCAGTGATTACTTCCCTAAATTCATTATATTTTCCTCAGGGATCATATCTAGAATGATCTTAGCTTTTGAGACTCCTTGACGGGTGGCTTCAATAGCATCTTCTAGTCATTTCCTATCCTGTCACAGTTGTTCCTTCTTCTACCTATGTTCCTTTGACTCGACTTGCAGAGTAGTTGCCTAATTTATGAATTGTTTCATCTGATCATAGACCAACTGCTCTCATTCCTTAATTTCTTTTGTTTCCTTATTTTAAATACTGTGCAACATGAACATTAACAAAATAGAAATTTTGAAGCCGACATATCGTATAACATATATTGCAGTATTCATTTTATCTTTACCCAAGTGAAGCGCTTGAGTTATTATCTAAACTTTGTGGTCCTTCTTCGATGTGGTTACTTCAATGGGCCAATCATCAGATGGCATAGCCTTTGATTGTGTCAACCCTTTCTTGCTTACTCTGACACATAATACTTCGACCAACACAGATATATACATAAGAAAACTTCGACACAATAGAAACATGTGCGATTTCCAAACCTTTTTTTCTAAACACAAATTCATTTGAGGAAAATATGGCTATCCTTATAAGGTTTTAGCCAACTTCCATTCACTAACCCTTTCAAGGTCTCCCCATTTAACTTATGCAACCGAATTGTGCCTCCCTCAATAATGAAATAGACAATATATGGTGTTAACACCAAAAATTGTCCACATAGCTGTCTATGGTCCAAACCATAATTATACATCATAATTGCACCATTATTTCCTCCATTTTGACCTTCACAATTAAAATCCATCGAAATTGGTCCAAAACATTATTATTCCTTCCCCCATAAATATAGGGAAGTTGAGAATTTATTGTAACATAACCCCACTCTCTCCAAAAAGGAACCAAAAACCCTAAAATGATAATGGTTCAAAAACCATGGAAAAATACCATGCAAAATAAAATATTATGGGTCAGAAAACTTTGGATCATCCTATAAATACATTGTGAAGGTCTCCCCACAACAACTTTTGAAATTTGTGTCAACTTTACATTCCAGAAACTTTTCCACTTCCCACACCTTTCACCACACTATCCCACACTGCACGTCAAGTTCTCTCGATGTAACCCTTAATCTCTTTTTTGGTGACAAACATAGACTAAGATCATGGGAGCCTGCAAACCAAATCCTCAAATGGCTACAGTGCACCATTTTAAAGGTATTTCTTGTTATTTTATTGCATTAGTTAGATTAAAAATATTAAATTTTTATTATTGATGATTGTAAATTGATGTTGAGAAATCCCTTGCACCATGAAATCTACCCTTTTATCTAGATAATATAGGGTAGGTGCTTTTGCATGTAGTACAGGATAAATCCCCACTATAGTTTTGGTGACTACACTATCTCAATACCCTTGTATCTTTGTTTTTGCAGGTGTTTTTTTCTGGTTTTTTCTAATTAGGTACCCTCAACCATCACAGATATGACCCCCCTGTGGTAGATAATAACTATTCTTGAGACAATGCCTTCCCTCGATGACCCAAGCCGATCGTTTTTCCTTAAAAACCCTTAGTTACAGACGAATCGCACCTATCTGGTAAAAATATGCGACCCAGGTCACACCTTTTTTCCTGATAAGTGCGATCTAGGTCATGCCTTCTTCCTTAATGAGTGCAACCTGGACCAAAACTCCATATCACTCTTGTCCAGGATTTCAAAGCGATCCCAATCATTGTTGTGACACATTTTTGTGTGACATGTCATGCATAAACTGTTGTTTTTTGCGACATGAGTTTTTCTGCTGATTTTATGGCCCAATCATGACTATTTTACAGTTATGTGCAACCCTGATCGCACATGTTTCATCGATGTGTGCGACCAGTAGTTTTTTAATTCCTTTTTAGTGTTTGAGACCCTTTTTCAGACCCCTTATCTATGTTCATATCCATCTATGCACCATTTCTTATACTTATGACCATAATAGACATCAGCTCCCCCATACGAATCGATTCCTCCATTTGTTACAAACCGATAATCAATGTGACCCCTATGTGGCCGCTTTGGCACAACCAAACCCAGCACAACAAGTTCCTACGCCTATGGTGCTGTAGAAACCATTACCAAATCAAGGGATGGTTTCAACCCAACCCTTGGTACCAAAAAATACCGCAACCACTTCTGCAGGTCAACCAATTGATCTTGGTGTCTATCACCTTATGACATTATCGTCTGATGTCAACTCACATACTTAACAAAACCAATATGGATCCACCATGGAAAACATTAATCCATGCATGAAATCTACCTCCATTGCTCTCAATATGTCCTTACATTTTTCATGACCCCCCACGGAAGGGACTGCCAAAGTCCCTTGGTTCCCTTTGTGTCGTGTCGAGAAAAATCCCAATACCAGAGCTACTCTTAATGATAATATCATCGATGACTTGGACCAGTCTCCCTCTTACATGTCCACTCTAAAAGTCCTTCGAACTTGTCCTTCACAACGCAAATCTTTGTTATCTGCTTTAGGTGTCAATGATCCCTTTGATTCCCATTTGATCACTTTCGAATTGGATCAAGTAGAAACCTGGATGCCATCATCCGTATCCTTCCAAGTTCCGGTCATTATTCAGAATTTGGTCATTCATTGATGCATCATCGATGAGGGTGCATCCACTTGTGTTTTTTCAACCTTCCTCTGGGAGAAACTTAGATCCCCAACCCTTCAACCTTTAACTACTTCCCTTCATGCTTACGATGGTCATGTTTCTCAACCACAAGGTGTTCTCTTGAATGCCCCCGTTGAGTTATCCAAAAAAACCATGTTGAATGACATTGAGGTGTTCAACTCCCAACTCGATTACAATATCCTCCTCAAATGTAGTTACATGTATGCAATGAGATTTGTTTCCTCTACTTTATTTCAACTCTTGATGTTCCCCCATAATGGGAATATCATGACTATTGACCAATAGACTTATTGCAATCCTAAAGGACCAACCACCCCGGAACATGTCCTACCCATTATCGACACAACCATTAACAGTGTATACATTCCCTTCTTATATGTTGTTGGTACAGGAATATTTACCCATGCCCCTTTGACTGACACCTTTTTGTCCCTCCAACCTTCTCCTTTGACGACTAACGTATCATATTTGTGCACTATCACATCTGTTAACATTCTGACCTCCTCACAACAATAGCCACAACCCCAACTACAGACCCCAGGGAATGATTGGGGTTCATTCCCTGTACAAATGATCCCCTTCCTCTTTCCATCTTTTGAAATTGTGAGTAAGCCAGTCATGGCTACTATCAACCTTTTGAGATTCACTTTGGGTATCCCAGTGTGGTACCTTGATCCACCCACCCTTCCCCCTACACCAAAAATTGTGTTGACACTAGTTCAACTTATTAAGATGGTGTCACACACACCTTCTAGTATGCAAATGGTTGTTTCTCCTACTACGACTGCCACCCTCCTCACATGAATATTAGGGACAAGGAAAACAAAGCCTTAGCAGAACCATGTCCTCCTCCTACTTGCACTTTATGTGATGTCCAATTCTATCTGACACAAAAGTGTCTTGAGCTTCCAATCCTTCACACCCATATGCACATAGTAGTCGAGACCGACGATGCTCTAGTTTTCAATATACCAACCATTCCAGTGGTTAAAAATAAATCCCTATGAACCAGCCACCTATGTGCAGTTTGTGGCCTATATGGTCATTTTTCCCATCATTTCCCAAACTTTCCCAAGTACCAGTCTCTCCTCAATGACCTTCGCAAGCACTCATGTGAGTCCGAAATCACTGTCCTTGAGGAGATACACCTGATGGCCTCTTCCTAGAACACTAATAAAACTATTTACACTATCTGTACTTCTAGTAGTCCTTCCTCCTTGTTTCCCATGGAATATCCCTCCAATCTATCTAGAAACTACTTTCACAATGACGAAGAGATCCTTAAAACCACCACCAGTTTTACCCCATTCCATTTAGTCCACGGTGTGGAGTCAGTTATTCCCATTGAATCTCAGATTCCATCACTCCACCTTGTCATCAAGTGTCTACCTAATCCTTCACCATTGGAAAGAACCCTACTAATGCTTGAACAAACTGATGGGACCGTTGAGCTCCTCTCCAAATGATTGAAGCAGTTAAGACCCGGTTGAAGTCCCATTATGACTCCCACATCCACACACACAATTTTAACGAGGGGGACCTCATCCTCGTCTATGACCAATCCCATGATAATAGTGGAAAAGGGAATCTCAAATCCATGTGGTATGTCCCTTATGTCATCCATCGATTCCTCGACAAGGGGGGGTATCTCCTCGCTGACTCTGACGGTCGCCTCTTGAAGAATCCTCACAATGGTCTCTACCTCAAGAGATTCTACACCTAAATTTGACCACCCTGCATACCCTTGTATCCTAGTTTTTATTTCTTTTTTGCATTGTTTTTACCACAAGTCTCACTATTTGTTTCCTTGTTTGCTCTAGATGGATCCTACCTTCCCTTTCTATGTTGGTTTCACTGATGACTCAAGTAAATGGTCTCCTAATATCACCTCAGCTGCATGGGTCATTTACTCCCAGTCACATGAGTTGGTCCATATCGACAAAATGTGTTTTGGTATTGCTACCAACAACTAGGCTAAGTATGACAGTATTGCTGGTCTCCTGAACACCACCCTTCAATTGGGTATTCATTACCTTGATGTCTCCCTAGACTCCCATCTTCTTGTCACCCGGTAGAATAACTACTAATGCGTACACGATCCATGTCTCTTTATAAAGTTCCTACACACTAGACACTTGGTTAGACATTTCAAATCCATTTTCTCATTCATGCATGTTCCCAAAAGTCTCAATAGTGTAGCAAAACAAATGGAGAATGATGTTCTAAAGTGGAACATAAATCATAGCAAATAGGAAATAAGCTACATCATGCATCATCATATATTCATGCATACATATGTCATATACATCATATAGGCATAGTCATCATCATAACAAGAGACTCATCAAAACCCATAAAAATAAAAAAATATGCATCCATGTACATTCATATCATATCATCATGTTCAGTACAAAAAGAGAATCTCTATAGGATTTCTCGTCTAATCATACATATCATACAAAATAATCCCCATGCTCAAATGCATTGGGGGAAACATCACATGCTGTTAGTCTGAGTCATCCTCCTCTGACTCTATGTCCTCCGCAGTGGCATTCTCCTCATTTAAGCTCTCCACCTCCATCGACACGTCACCCTATGCCACTGCTCTGACACACTCAGAAGCAACCGTGATCCTCCTCATCAAAGAGATCCACTTCGAAGGAGCTCTATAGAACGCAGTAATATGATCATCATCTAGGTACTTCCACCCATCGTCGGTGACCCCCTCCAATAGTCGCTCCATGTGCAAGTGTAGTGAGTCCAATGTAGCACTCTGTCACCTCCTTTGTTTGTGAATGGGTTGGTATGACCCCTCCACCCTTCCCCTACGTCCATGGTACCCCACTGGTAGGTTGGGTTCCATGTCTGCACATGCACATAGTATGTCATCAATATCTTTCAAATGTGTGATCTAGATACCACTATGGTAGTAAACTATAGATGACTAAAACCACAAAGAGTCATGTATACGTACCATCAGGTCCCAAGACCTATCTTGGAGGTCGAGGTATCTCCATATCTCCCTAGTAGTTCATCTCAGTATATGGATAGTCCTCTATGAGGATAGGAAGGTGTCACCACTATGCAAAAAAATCTCAGGTGAAGAAATGACCCACCAAGTTGCCTCCCTCCGTAATCATCATCTCATGCCATCACCTCATCTGAGGCTCGCAAGGTCCCCCATCGCACAATGCCAGATGTGGTTGCAGTGTCAGTCCTCTCGATTTGTGTGCCACCATGCAAATCAAACTGCATATGTATTAGCATGTTCAAAATACACCCTCTCCATCCATACTACTAACTTGTCCTTATTTTACCACCATTCATCGTCTTGTAAGGTGGCCCCACCAGTATTCCACTATTATTTTTATCCATATACGCCATGTTCACAACATCACCACTTTCGACACATTGAAAACTTCCTCCTTGCTTGACTGACCATTACGGAGTTTTTGTTAGGATCTTTTCTGACTCCTTAAACAATGAAAACATTATTAAGCATGCTTTCCTCCTTTCACATTCATTTAATTATTTGAAAGGGAGTTTATGTGGCTTTGTTTATCCCTTTCTCGGACTACGTAGACTATTTAAATAAAAGGACCACCCTAACACCTTCCAGCTAAGAACAGTTCCCCTTGTATCCTTTTACACTTTTTTGGATATTGGGACCGTAACTTACGAAAAAGATCACTAATGGGTTGTATTTAAGCTCTTTTTCTAGCCCTCTCATAAAGAAAATATCATCGAGCAAACTTGGTTTCATTCTCATAAAATTATTTGAATGATCGTCCAATCAATATAGGTTTAACCTTTTTTGTCCTGGTCAGAATACCTACGAAACATAAGTCTCTCTTCCCATTTCGCCTGGGATATCTCTCCTTTGTAAACTTTTATCCTTTTTCGGACTTAGGAGACTAATGTATGAAAAAGAGACCCCATTGTAATCTTCTTCATGTTTTCAAACTCTCTAAACATGGAAACACCATCGGGAAGTTACCGTCTTGGGATCAAAAAAAATCCACAAGATAGTATCATACTAAGCATACTTCTATCCCTTCTTCAAGCTCCTTAAACAATGAAGAAGGCCCAAATGGTACCTTTCAGTTCCCACACATATTGCTTATAGTATACCATTATGGCATCCTCCCCCCATTGGGTCACCTTTGTTCAGAGTACTCTGTGATGAGTCTCCCTTGGATCCCCTAGATATCACTTGTCCAGTTACTTCCCCAAGTATCTCCCATTGCAGTCATCTCCTTAGTTCCACAGCTATGATTCCCTCCCCATGAGTCAGTATCATCCACTTCCAGTTATCCCTGTCATTATACTAAGAACAAAGGAAGTTTGAGTTTCTCGTACTCCCATGGCCCTGTTCCCCATTCAATGTCTCATCCCCCTTATTTTTACATATATTTGGTTGTCCCCCTCACGATTCTTTTATGGAAACCTCATTGCCTTGGTATTTGTAGGTATCCCTTTGTCAATGTTGTTCACGGTGTGTTCTACTATCTTAAATGCACTGAATATTTAATTATCAATTGGGGTTGGTAATCTTAGAGTTGATAAAAAATATATGCAAAGGTAAAAAGGCTCCTAGGGTGTCGTGGAGATACTTTATTAAACAAAATATCGAAAGATATTTCAAAATGAAAAACCGAGTCAAAATCCTAAGACTATCTAAATAATTGAATTGGACTGGAATATCAAATTCGAAACAGCTACTAGAAAAAAAAAACATAAGCAATAATACTTATAACTTCAAACACTAACTCATGTATAAAATAAATTATAACAACTGATTTGACAAATAACCAACTAACTATTCCTTAAGCAGAAGGCTGGGGTAAAAAGACAACTTATCTTATAAAGAATAGAAAACTGAAAAAAGCAAGTAGAAAACTTAATAAAGATAATAAATAGAAGCAACTAGAAAACTTAATAAATATATTTAAACTTTATTTTTCAATACACACATAAAAACAAGAATGATTCCTATGATTACAAATAACTTAACTTTAAACTCTATATACAAAAAAATATGTAAAACAATAGTAAAACGAAATCAGGAAATAAGAACAACTTAATCCATATTTAATTTAAAAAGAAAACAAAAGAAGAATAATAAAATTTTTATCAATAAACTAAAACAATCAAACTGTAATTGAAATGATTAAATAAAATTACCAACTACAAATATTGACAAAACAAAACAAGAAACAATCTGAAAAATGTATAAAAACAGTAAAAACAAAACCAAGGGATAAATGACAAACTGAATAGTAGGCCTGTAAAGGGTGACTGAATGGCAGACTAGACAGACAGTCTGAATGGTGGTCCATACAGTAAAAATGGTAAAAGCTAACCTAAATGAACTAATTCTTCAACTGAAGTTATGCAGTTCTAAACCTAATGCATGGAATTAATAAACAAACATATTTAATCAATAAATTAAATTCAAACTTACTCTTAAACAAAAAAAATGCATTGCATTGTAAACTAATTAATAAACTGGAAATTAACTTAAACAAATTCATGACAGAAAAATAGATAGAACTAAATTTAAATCAAAACAAACTATTCTATATAAATAAATTAATAACGGGAAATAAATAAACAAGACTACACTGAAATGAAAACAAACTGTTCTACTTAAACCAATTCGTAACTAACCAAAACTAAATTCAAATGGAAATAAACTTTTCTACTTGTCTAAAACTGAAAACTGAAAGCAATACTGGAATAAAATGACTAACTAAAAGCAACTAACTAAGAACAAAAGACTGAGAGCAAATGACTGAAAGTAAAACTATGTGCGCATCTACTTATTTAATTACTGAAATAAAACTAAACTAATGCAATACATGAAATAAAATACTTGTTTAACTACTGAAAGAAAACTAAGTTAATAAAATACAGGAAATAAAATAGCATCTAATGAAAACAAACTGGAAATTAAACTAGATTAACTAAAACAGAAAAGAAAGAATTGAATTAAAACTAAGCTAATGAACTTCTGGTTGATGAGGGGCCCTCTCAATAATCAGGAGTGAAGTCTGCTAACTCCTACTCAAACACAATCTTCAATAGCAATGCATACAACTCTTTATTCAACTTCAGAAACAGAATTACAGTGCTTATAAAAACTATGAGTAACTAAATTCTGACTCTAGCTAACTAACTAACTTTCTCTTCATTCAGAGACTAATATATATAGTTTTACATGAGAGATGAGCAAGTTGACCCTAAAGGTCGACTGCTCTCTAATTTTAGGAAATCTTTAAAGCACATAATTGATTTGCAACCAACGCATGGTATGGATCTTCATTCAGCGTGATCGTGGCATAACGTGCCAAGTATGATCCTCCTTTAGTGTGAACAGGATTCTACAACATGCTTGATGTGCTGTGATATTCTTCCTTCGCGTGGGAAGATCCTCTTCATCATGGCGTGAATCCCTTCCTTGGCGTGACTGATGAGCTAGTGTTGAACACAAGTCTGTACACAACAACAAGTTTTTGGAACACAGGTTCCTTATCAACACGAGCGTGCAGACTGGTGGTGTTGTGGAGAGCAGGGGCAGTGACATAGTTGGTCTTCTAGAATGCAGACCATTCTATCCCTTAAACACATAGGCTTATGATAGTTGAGTACTAAAATGGAGGAGGCTGTGAGTTAACAGAAAATGTCCATCCCTTTAAACACGTGGATAACGAGCAGCTAGGTGGCGATCCTTCCATTGGATGATTTAAATGCATCGGTCCAGCACAGAGGCAGTTGGCATGATGGCAAGCGAAGGAAATTACAGGATGTGTCATGTTTAAATTCCCAAAACTGATTATGGACAACGCACAGGCTGATGGGTAAGCTAAATGACAAACTAAATGGAACATTGAAATATGAGTTGGATGTATGGTGCGTCAATCTAGGGCACACATGGCAAATGATCAGCAAATCTCGTGCAGCGGCTGGATGACAAGCTGAATGACAAGCTGGATCGTGAGTTGAACGTATGGTGTGAAAGGATGGCTGAAATAAAGTTTTGTTGTTAATTTTCCCAAATAAACTATAAAATATGTAAACAAATATAGATATCAAATAATACATTAAATATGCTTTAAATAACATAGTTTTGAGTTAATAAAATCATAAAAATGATATTAATAACCAAAGTGGAAATAATATCAAATTTGTTCTTACCTTGTGCCGAAATAATGATCTATATGACATAAAACATACTAAAGGAAATAAAATATGTGTTTAAATGTGTTATTTAATTGCAAACCAGAGAAATGTCAGGCCCCACTGAGCAAAAAGAAAAATGATTAAGGAAGAAGGAAAAGTTGCGCTAGTAACTGTCTTCCACTTGGCGAATGAAAGAAACAATTTAAACTTTAATCTTATTAAAGAATATTTATTTTATGTCAAAATAGAAAAAAAATGATGATGGAATAGTAGAAGATTTAGATTTCTTAGGATACCATACTATTATAGTAGAATTCAATATATGTATCTTTTAACAAGCATATGCATTTGAGGAATAAATTTATAAAGCTTATAACAAGTTCAACCATGTCCAAAGTAAAACTTTGGATAGCTTGAACATATATCGCAAATGCATAAATGATATTCAAGAAAAATAGTTTTCATGTGTATTTAGATAAAAATATGCTAATAGTAAAATGATAATAAAAGAAAAATAAAACGATATTCAAGAAAAAAAAATTGGTTGACAAATTTTAATCATCCATTCTATAATACCACAATATCTCATTCACACCATTATCTGAACCAGTAGTCAGTTCCTTCGTAAAGTCTTCCATCAAATTTCTTCATATTTTTCTGTAAAAACATGCTTCATGTTATAACCTAAAAACACTTTAGCATTTGTCAAAGATAAGCAATTTTTTCATAAAAAGATAAAGCAGACAAATATTTTGTTCTGAATCTTCCTAATCCAATACTAATCCTCCCCCAAACCAAGGATATGGCATGTCCTCATGCAAAGGAGAAGAATAGTTTATTTTAGATAAAGAAAAGTGCAAGTATGATGTCATTAGTTTATAAAGAAAAGAAAAATTAACTAGTAAAGGAAAGTGATTCAAATATGTATATTTATAAAAAATAATAGTGCAGAGAAAGACCATAGAAAGAGATAATAATATAATCGAAAGAATGCCATAGGAAAAGCTAGGTATATATGCTTCATTGTAAAGATATATTGCCATCATCAAATACTTTTAAGTTCACCCTAGAGTGTGTGAGAGATGTAACTATGGGTCCCATTTCCAAGATAATAACATCCTAGGTATTGATTAAATTATATGGCCAAGTCCAAGCCCAACTTACAACGATTCTCAAGTGACAGTAAAGAGAATGGGCCTTAACATTTTATTTAAAATATTTTTTTCAAAAATTTCCTGTATATGATCATTATTTTACGAATCATGTGCATAGTAGTGCATTAACCAGACCTCTTTACCCGATATTTCCCCACCACTAGCAGGCCTTTTTAGTACCCCGGTGGGTTTATCTTGGTACCATGCAAGTATAGTCCCGCTGCCAACGAGCCTGTTCAGTACCCCAATGGGTTTACTTACATTTATCGAGATTCTTGTTTTTAAATTTTTACTTAGCATTGACCCACTGCCAGCAGGCCTGTTCAGTACCCCGGTGGGTTTTCTTGGTATATAATTATATTAAATATATGGAAGCTGATTGGTACTAGAGCGTGTTAATCCTTGCTAAAACACATAATTCAATTTTACAGAAATAAATTTACAAATAGCTTTTCATACTGGCCTTCATCATAAATCATGTTAAAAGAGAATAACTTAAAGTTGTTCTTTAACCTTAGAATCCATCCTTTTTAGAAGAGATAAGTAATGTTCACCATAGGTAAAAATTCCAGCTACTCTCGAGTTATCACAAAGAGATATTTGAGAGGCAAGTTTTAATAATAAGTACAGGATGAACTAGTAATCCATAGGTACAAGGTGAATGATAATTAAAATAGATCTTATCAAGCACTATTCCTAATAACAAATCAAAAATATACATGTCTGACTCAAAATACCAGAAACTATCTGAATCATAAAAGGAGAGGTTAAAAATGAGATGCAAGGAGCTATCTTTAATTGTCACTACAAATTTCAAATTAAAAAAATTTAAGATACCTTACGAGCGTAATTACCTTTTCAGGATCAAACTGCAAAACCACTTGTTAGATGATTCAATTTATTCATAAAAACATAGAAAGCAAAAGAGCCAAATGTAATTTATTTTATAAGAAGTGACTCTTATTTATTCATAGAACAAAAACATATCTACATATATACAAGTTATGATAACCCAAAATAATTTCATAGATCAGGAGGAGGAGGAATAACTTCTTCCTTAATCAATTCCATTTCTCTTTGTTGTAAAACATTGTGTATGAAATCCTGTCTAGATATTGGTTGATGATAAATCCTAAGTCTATGTCCATTCATTATAAAGGAAAATTTTGAGCCATCAATTGTTTTAATTTTTACTGATCCATTGTCAAAAGCTGTAACTACCTCATAAGGGCCCAACCAACGGGTAGTTAATTTTCCTTTAAATTTTTTGAACCGTGAATCGAATAGTAATGCCAAATCTCCAATATTAAGTTGCTTTTGCTTGATAAATTTATCATGCCATTGCTCCCGCTGACTTTGTATTAGCATGGTTCTTTGGAGTTCATCCTGTCTAATTTCATCTAATTCATTAATCTATAGGATTCGTTGTTTCTACGCTTCATCCAAATCCATACCTAACTTTGTTGCCATACGAAACGTTTCAACTTGAAATTCAATAGGTAAAAGGACTTGTTTTCCATATACTAACTCATAGGGGGTATGTCCGGTATTATTTCTCCATGATATCCTATAGGCCCATAAAGCCTAGGGAAGTCTACCCACCCAATCCTTATGATGTAAGTGAATGGTCTTGGTTAAAATAGATTCTAATACTTTATTGGTTGATTCTACCTAGCCATTAGCTTGAGTATGGTAAGGTGAGGACTTACAATGTCGGATACCATACTTCGTACTGAGCTCTTGCATTAATTTGGAAGTGAATTGGGCACCTTGGTCTATGACAATTTCTCTGGTACACCAAACCGAGTAAATATTTATTCATATATGAATTCTGCTACAAATTTCTCTGTAGCCCTAAACAAAGCTTTATCTTCTACCCATTTGGTAACATAATCTGTACAAACCAAGATATATTTCTTTTTACGAGACATGGGAGAGATTGGTCCTAAAAAATCAAGAGCCCATTTTTTGAAAGGATCAATCATGACTTGTGGCTATAAAGGCATTTTTTCTGATGTTGTGGGTCTACCCATTCTTTGACAACTATCGCATCCTTTGACATACTTGGAAGCATCCTTAAAAATGCTTGGCTAGTAATAACCAGAGTGCAGTACTTTGTATGCTGTCCATTTATCAGAATCATTTCCTCCACATGGTCCATCATGGCATGCTTGGATGATATCTATCATTTCATATTCACGCACACACCTTATAATAATAAGATCTAGGCCAGTGTGAAAGAGGTCATTGTCAACCTAGGAATAGTTAGAACTTTGTACTATTATGCGGCATTTCTCATATGGAGCCAAATGGTGTGGCACTTTTCCAGTCACTAGTGAGTTTGCAATATCAGCAAACCAAGGGGTTTGAACAGATACAATGAACATATGTTCATCGGGAAAAGTATCATCAATAGGTTTAATACCATTATCGTGTTGTATACGAGAAAGAAAATCTGCTACTAATTTTTCTTTACTAGGTCAATCAATGACGCTAATATTAAATTCTTGCAATAGGAGAAGCCACTGGGTAACTCTACCATTGGTGATCCATTTATTCATTAAGAATATAATGGAAGAGTGATCAGTGTGCACAAAAAATGTGTACCCTGTAATATAATGACGGAATTGATTAATAGCATAAACTACTACCAAAAATTCTTTCTCGGTAACGATATAGTTGAATTCGGCAGGAGAAAGATTTTTGCTGATAAAATATATGGCATAAGGTGATTGTCCTTCTTTTTGGCCTAGGACTCCACCTATGGCCATATCAAAATCATCAGTAGATATATGAAAGGGAAGGGTCCAGTCAAGGCCCCTAAGTATTGGTGCTACTGATAGTTTATCTTTTAAAATCTCAAAAGCATTTTGACAAGATTCTGTCCATTGGAACTCTACATCTTTTATGAGCAATCTAAACATTGGTGCAGCTATCTTTGTAAATTTTTCAATAAAATGGTGATAATATCCTGCATGACCCAAAAATATTGTTACCTCCTTCTAGGTTTTTGGAGAGGGAAGGACAACTATTACTTAAATCTTAGCAGGGTCTACCTTAATTCCTTGAGAAGAAATATGGTGTCCTAGAACTATACCTTCTGTTAGTAACATTTTACACTTTTCATGACTAAGATCTAAGTTTGTCTCTTGACATCGAATCAAAACTTTCTCGATATTGTCAAGATCTTCTTGAAAAGTATTACCATAGGCTATAAAATCATCCATGTATACCTCAACACAGTCATGTATAAGATTAGAAAGGATGCCTAAGATTGCTCACTGAAAAGTAGCGGGTGCATTACATAAGCCAAATGGAAAAAATTGATAAGAAAATGTCCCCCAAGGACATGTAAAAGTGGTCTTATCATGATCTTTAGGTGCTATTAGGATCTTATTATATCCACTATATCCATCAAGAAAGGAAAAATACCGCTTACCTGACAAGGTATCTAATACTTGGTCAATAAAGGGAAAAGGAAAGTAGTCTTTAAGAGTGGCTTTGTTTAGTTCCCTAAAATCAACACAAATATGACATTTCCCTATAGCTTTCTTTGGAACTACTACTAGAGGAGACACCTGTTTGGTATCAGAAATAGGATAGATGAAATCTGCGGTAAGGAGTTTTTGTAGCTCTTCTTTTACTACCTCATTCAAAGCAGGATTCATCCTCCTCTGAGGCTATCTTACAGGTGGTATATTTGGATCCATATAAATGTGGTGAATACAAGTGTCAGGGTGTATACCCTTCATATCAGTGTATTTCCATGAAAATGCTCCGTCTTGTTTTTTAATAACCTTAAGTAGTTGAGTTTGTTGATCTTCACTTAATCCTGCATTTATGTGCAGAAATCTTTCAGGGCCAACTTCACAAGGTATGGTGAAAGGTCCTGTATGCTCTTCGATGGTGAAGACACAAGGTGCTTCTGTAAACATTGAGAGAGCCATAGTTTCTTGAAACTCATCTCCAAATATTTGATCAAATTTAGCAAATGACTGAGGAAAATATATACTAGTGGTGGAGGAAATAAATTGATTCAATACATTCTCAGTAGTCTGCTCCTACAATGCCCGGGAGAAATCACTAGGAAAGGAAAGGTCATAAAAATCTTCGTCCCCAAAGGAACAATTTAACCACTAGGAATTTTCAGTTATTGGTTTTGCTAGGGGATATAAAATAATTCTTTGGGTAGACAACCCATTGGAAATGGTCATCTCCCCATCCCTACATCCTATAAAAGCATTGACAGTAGCTAACAATGGTCTTCCTAAGATGATAGGATGTCCTTTAGAAGGATCCTTTGATTCTATGACCATGAATTCAATGGGGTATTCCCATGAAGCTACTGATACAATAATTTCATCCAGGACTCCAGTAGGCTTTACCGTAGTATGGTTTGGTAGTTCTAAGATGGAAGGGGTAGGTCGAAGAAATTGTCCCAACTGTAAAACTTCTAAAACTGTGGTGGTCATCATATTGATGGCTGATCCTAAATCAATTAATGTGTTACCTATTGCGGTATTATTTATGATTACAGTCACTACTGGGGCTCCTGGATTTGTATATTTTGTAATCCAGGACTGATCTATCATATATTCAAACATCTCTCCTATGACATGAATTGTAAGGGGGTCTTTTTGTTTCTTCTCTAGACGTTTAATGCATAATTCCTTTATCACCTTACTGTAAATTAGTATGTATTTAATAGCTTGTAATAACGGGATTTTGATACATATATGCTTCAATTCATTCAAGATACCATACTCATAGTGAACTACGGGTTTTTCTATTACTAATCTTGCTGGAAATGGAGGAATTATTTGTTCCTAAATAAGTTCTTGGGGAGGACGGGCAGGTACTGGAACTTTTGAAATATTCACATCCTCCAAAATGGCATCATTAATGGGTTCATTTGAATCTTCTTCTTCGTCATTTTCCTCACGAATGATGACTGATGTTATGGGTTTATCATTAACAACTCTTCCATACCGTAATTGAATCTCATGTATAGGTACAGTCGAAATAAGGTAGGATGGAAGAGTTTACAACTCAATATTGTTAAGAGCTTGAGTTGGCTTATTATTAGGGTTAGGTATCAATTGTGCAAGTAATAATGTCGGTAGCGGAGGATTTGTATTCTGGAAGTGATGAGTTTGTTGTGTAATGAGAGGAACTGGAGGTACAAATCCAGGAAAATAATGCTGGAAATTCGATTGATGTTGAGGATAAGGATGACTAGGTGGAGGGATAGGTTGTGACTGAGGATATGGCTGTCCTCTCCACCCTTGTGACCAATACTATTGTTGTGGAAATTGAGGAGGAGGATACTGAGGTAGCCAACTCTGCCAACTAGGATTGTTCCATTGTTGGGGTTGTTGGTATGGAGAGTAATAGGGTGAGGATTCTGGTATATTGGTTGATATCTAGATTGCCAAGGAGGCCTCCTAGATGTTTCACCTACATCCCCACTCTTATATATGGCTTGCAATCTAGGCAAGGATGGACGTGGGATGGACAGTTATCTGTTGGATGTTCCTCTGTACAGATGTGACATACATAAATGTTGTTTAATGGAAATTCCCTTTGGGGATGTTTTGTTCTACACCTTGGACAAAAAATACTCATTGTTTCTTGTTCTTCATCTTTCCTTTTCTTGGCTTGTAAAGCATCTAATTGAGAATCCATGGCTCCTAAGATGTCAGTCTTAAAATTCTCCAATAGTTTACCTAATTCCATCCTTGTAACTCCTCCTGAAATAGGAATATTTCCTCTTATATTTCTACTATAAGGCTCTCAAAAGTTTTTCCCAACTTTCCCCCTACTTCTAGAACAATTTTTACACATCTCATTGATCTGAGAAAAAGTCTTATGAGAAATATCACCAGCTGCCATGAGATTAAGACTCTCTAGCAAGTATTCGGAGATTCCTTTGAGAAAAAGTGTACGTACTGCATCTTCTCGAAGGTCATGATATTTTAAATTATGAAGGGTATAAATGAACCTTTCGAGATAATCCTCTAGTATTTCATCTTCAAGTTATTTTATCTTGAATATATTGTGTCGAGAGTGTTTAAGTTTGCAATATTCTTGATACTTTCACAAGAATGAGGTTCTCATGTCGTCCCAAGACCTGATAGTAGATTCACCTAATCCCATGAACCATCGCAAGGCAGAATCCTTCAATGTAGAGGGAAAGAGTTTTAGTTTGTGAGCATATTATAGGCAATTATAGCTCCTACAGAGAATATCAAACTTGAACAAGAATGTGTTCGAGTCCTCATTACTTTTTCCATAAAAAGTAGGTAAAGAATAAGAAGGGATGTTTTTCATATTTACATCAAGTACAGTATTGAGGATAGGAAACCCGAAGGTAGCCTCAGTTTGATTTTCTCCTTCTCCTTCATTATTTCTAACTTCGTTACAATCTTCGTTCTCTCTTGTCCCCGCTATATAGGCTAGGTTTTTAATATAAATATACCTAGGAAGCTCCTTTTGAGGTGATAATGGAGCGTCCCAACACTTTGTTTCAGGAGATATCTTCCTTTGGTCAATCGTTTTCTTATTGAACCCTAGAGGGAGAGTAGGTTCTACTGTGGATGTCTCAATTTGTGAGATGACTGTATCTATGGGGTTTCTAATGAGGGATTTTACCTGTTTAGGATCAACAAGGTCAACAAATTTCGGACTCCCTACTAGTGAAAAGGTCATATCCTTTGGTTTTGTGAATAGTGGAGAACTATAGGTTACTAGTGGTTGATCCTTCTGAATTTCTTCTAGAATGAGGTCCTTAAGACCTCTAGGCAAGGTTCCTTCTCCTTCTATGGTTCCCTTGGTAAGATCTCTTCGAAGAGTTTCTTTAGGTTTCCAAGTAGAATTACTCCCTTTAGGTGTTTTTCGATACCTTTCTGGTGAGTTAGTAGTTGGGGTGTTATGTCCCCTAGAAGATTTAGTAATAATGTTGATAGCTTTTCCTATCTTAATAAATATACCCTGAGGATCTCTAAGTCTGTTCATGAAAAGAAAACTAAATTAAGGTAAACGTATATTATACTATTGTTGTTGGATTTAGGGGCGCCTGTTATAAAATATGTGCCGGTTCTAAAAAGAAAAACAAGTATATGACAAATGCAGAAAATAACACACTCACAAAAACAACAAAGTAAAAACAAGGCTTTGGGGCACCCCACTGTAGTGGATGCGTTTGGCTGTTACACCACGAAAATTTCGTACTGAAGTCGTCTGTGCGTCTTACTATTATCCCCTCCCTCTTGTTGTGTAATATAAAAGTAATCTATCTAAACTTCATAAAGGAACCCTATTTATTCTACCTTATAAAACAAATCCCCGGCAACGACGCCAAAATGTTCGTGGTGTGTTCTACTATCTTAAATACACCGAATATTTAATTATCAACCGGGGTTGGTAAGCTTAGAGTTGATACAAAATATATGAAAAGTTAAAAAGGCTCCTAGGATGTCGTGGAGATGCTTTAATAAACACAAGATTGAAAGATCTTTCAAAATGAAAAATCAAGTCAAACTCCTAAGGATATCTAAATAATTGGACTGGACTGGAATATCAAATTCGAAACAACTACTGAGAAGAGAGACATAAGAAATAATACTTATAACTTCAAACACTAACTCATCTATAAAAGAAATTATCACAATTGATTTGACAAATAACCAACTAACTATTCCTTAATTAGAAGGTTGGGGTAAAAAGACAACTTATCTTATAAAGAATAGAAAACTAAAATAGCAAGTAGAAAACTTAATAAAGATAATAAACAGAAGAAACTAGAAAACTTAATAAATATATTTAAACTTTATTTTTCAATACACACATAAAAACAAGAATGATTCCTATGATTACAAATAACTTAACTTTAAACTCTATATGCAAACAAAGACGTAAAACAATAGTAAAATGAAATCAGGAAATAAGAACAACTTAATCCATATTTAATTTAAAAATAAAACAAAAGAAGAATAATAAAACTTTAATCAATAACCTAAAACAATCAAACTATAATTGAAACTATTAAATAAAATTACCAACTACAAACATAATCCAAATATTGACAAAACAAAACTAGAAACAATCTAAAAAATGCATAAAAACAGTAAAAACAAAACCAAGAGTTAAATGATAGACTAAACAGTAGGTATTTAAAGGGTGATTGAAAGACAGACCAGACATACAGTCCAAATGGCGGTCCGTACAGTAAAAAATGGTAAAAACTAACGTAAACGAACTAATTCTTCAGTTGAAGTTATGCAGTTCTAAAACTAATGCATGGAATTAATAAACAAACCTATTTAATCAACAAATTAACTTCAAACTAACTCTTAAACACAAATAAAGCATTGCATTGTAAACTAATTAATAAATTGGAAATTAACTTTAACTTAAACAAATTCATGACAGAAAAATGAATAGAACTAAATTTAAATCAAAGCAAACCATTCTATATAAATAAATTAATAACGAGAAATAAATAAACAAGACTACATTGAAATGAAAACAAACTATTCTACTTAAATCAATTCATAACTAACCAAAACTAAATTCAAATGGAAATAAACTATTCTACTTGTCTGAAACTAAAAACTGAAAGCAATACTAGAATAAAATGACTAACTAAAAGCAACTAACTAAGAACAAAAGACTGAGAGCAAATGACTAAAAGTAAAGCTATGCGCGCATCTACTTATTTAATTACTAAAATAGAACTAAACTAATGCAATACATTAAATAAAATACTTGTTTAACTACTGAAAGAAAACTAAGTTAATACAATATAGGAAATAAAATAGCATCTAATGAAAACAAACTGGAAATTAAACTAGATTAACTAAAACAGAAAAGAAAGAACTGAATTAAAACTAATATAATGAACCTCTTGTTGATGAGGGTCCCTCTCAACAATCAAGGGTGAAGTTTGCTAACTCCTACTCAAACACAATCTTCAACATCAATGCATATAGCTCTTTATTCAACTTCAGAAACGGAATTATAGTGATTATAAAAACTATGACTAACTGACTTCTGACTCTATCTAACTAACAAACTTTCTCTTCATTCAGAGACTGATATATATAGTTTTACATGAGATATGAGCAAGTCGACCCTAAAGGCCAAATGCTCTCTAATTTTAGGCAATATTTAAAGCACACAACTAATTTGCAACCAATGCATGGTATGGCTCTTCATTCAGCGTGATAGTGGAATAACATGACGATTCTGCTCCTCCTTAGCATGAACAGGTTTCTACAACATGCTTGATGTGGCATTATATTCTTCCTTCACATGGGAAGATCCTCTTCATCGTGGTGTGAATCCCTTCCTTGGCGTGATTGATGAGTTGGTGTTGAATGCATGTTTGTACACAAAAGGAAGTTTCTAGAACACAAGTCCCTTATCAACGTGAGCATGGAGAGTGGTGGTGTTGTGGAGAGCAGGGGCAGTGACACAGTCAGTCTTCTGGAACTCAGGACATTCTATCCCTTAAATGCATAGGCTTATGATAGTTGAGTATTAAAACGGAGGAGGTCGTGAGTTAACAGAAAATGTCCATCCCTTTAAACAAGTGGATAACGAGCAGTTAGGTGGTGATCCTTCTGGAGGATGATTTAAATGCATTGTTCCAGCACAGATATGGTTGGCATGATGGCGAGCAAAGGCAATTACAGGCTATTTCATGTTTAAATGCCCAAAACTGATTATGGACAACGCGTAGTCTTATGGGCAAGTTGAATGGTGAACTAAACGGAACAACTGTGAGCTGGATGTATGGTGCGTCAATCTAGGGAACACATGGAAAATGATCAGCGAATCTCATGCGACGGTTGGATCACGAGCTGAACGCCAAGCTGGATCGTGAGCTAGACGTATGGTGCGAAAGGAAGGCTGAAATACATTTTGTTGTTAATTTTCCCAAATGAACTATAAAATATGCAAACAAATATACATATCAAATAATACATTAAATATGCTTTAAATAACATATTTTTGAGTTAATAAAATCATTAAAATGATATTAGTAACCAAAGTGGAAATAACATCAAATTTGTTCTTACCTTGTGCTGAAATAACGATCTGTATGACATAAAACATACTAAAGGAAATAAATTATGTGTTTAAATGTGTTATTTAATTGCTAAAAATGATAACAAAATGAGGCTCAACAGACGTCAACACATCTATTCCAAAGGATAGATCCAAACATCCCCGTATCCTGGTTTCATCCACATCATTGATGAGTTCCTTGGACCACTTGAAAGGAGTCCTTAGTTCCTTTTGGGTTGGTTGTGTCTCAAGTGCTCGACTCTAGATACACTATCACACCATTGAGATTCATATAGGGTATTAATTCTTTCATTATTTGGTTGAATACCTCAGTTTTCACCTGACTCTAGCATAATGGTTAGTCTATTTGGGACCCATACAGTTTCATGTCCCTTTTGATTTTTGGGTTTTGTTGGTGACAATATTTGGAATCCCCTCAACATCATGCTTCTGTGTATCTACAATATTTGATGTAGTTTACTGTACCTCAGATATTCTGACTCTCAATCATTGATTCCATACAGTTATGTACACCTTCATATTCAGCGAAGCATCAGTTGTCGTGATATTGCATTCCAAGAGAATGGCATTGTTCCTATGTACCAGTTCTTTATATCGGTCTTTGTATTTAGCCTCTCACTGAGGCCACCATTATGTACTTCTAGTTGTATGTATTGATCGACTCCTAGTATTTTGAGCCTTGATCCCCATTTGTTTATTGAGACATTGATACGAGCATGGGTGTTCCCACCTCGTCCATATTAATGTCTGAGATTATATGTACCTAGTCCATTTTTTAGAAGTAATACAAACCAAAAGCCACTGCAGTTCGAATGATGAATCTCTGATTCTTCCACGTTTCACTCCGGTTTCTCCACCATTGTCATAATTTCTTCCTTGATCCTATGATGTCTATTGGCCTAATGATGAGCTCCTGTCCTCACACATCAGGGGACAATTTGTTAACACCAAAAAATGTCCACATAGCTCTCTATGGTCCAAACCATAATTATACATCATAATCCCACCATTCTTCCCTCCATTTTGATCTTCACAATTAAATTCCACAAAAATTGGTCCAAAACATTATTATTCCTTCCCCCATAAAAATAGGGAAGTTGAGCATTTATTTTAACATAACCCCACTCTCTCCAAAAAAGGACCAAAGAACCCTAAAATGAGAAAAGGTCAAAAACCATGGACAAATACCATGCACAATAAAATACCAAGAGTCAAAAAACTTTGGATCATCCTATAAATACATTGTGAAGGTCTCCTCACAACCATAATTTTGAACTCTGCGTCAACTTTACATTCCAAAAACTTTTCGCGTCCCACACCTTTCACCACACTATCCCACATTGCACATTGAGTTCTCTCTATGTAACCATTAATCCCTTATCTGATGAAAACCCCTTGTTGGAGATAAACGGAGAACAGGAGTGTGGGAGCTTTTATACCATTTCCTCAAACGGTTGCAGTGGCCCATTTTAAAAGTATTTATTATTATTTTATTATATTATTTAGATTAAAAATATTAAATTATTGTTATTTTTTATTGTAAGTAGAGGTTGAGAAATCCCTTGCACCATGAACTCTACCCTTAGATCCTACTGATCTAGCTAGGTAGGTGCTTTTCCACATAGTAGAGTATAAATCCCCACTACATATGGACCCAACCAATGTGTTTAGATCTTACTAGGATGCTTCAAAAACTTGTTGTCATAGAGGAGAACTAAGTCCCCTCGCTTAAACTACTTATTCTTAATATGTTGATCATGGCAAGCCTTCTGTAGCTCTTTATCAACTTATTAATGAAATCCTATAAGAAACCAATCCTCCTCTAGGTGGAGTAACTCCGACAAACTTTTCTCAACAACAAAAGTATCATACATACTGGTGAAAGTAGTTATCCTCATACTAGGAACTATATAATCCATGGGCATGACAACCTCTTTCCCATAAACTAACTTGAATGCGGTATGCCCTGTCAGATTCTTATAGGTGGTTCGAGAAGCCCACAATACCACAAGTATTTTCAAATCCCATTCATCATGGTTCAATTACAAACTTTAGTCAGTGCATTCTCCAAAATTTTGTTAAAGGCCTTGACAATACCATTCACCTACAGATGATAAGGTGTGCTTTTTATATGGTGTATATGGAACTCCTTTATAAGTGATTCAATGGTTTTATTGACAAATTTCATCTCTTGGTCACTTAGAAGAAATCTAGGACATCCAAACCTGGTTACCACATTCTCAAACAAAATCCTTGCAGTAGTACAGTTCTTCACTAGGGAAATTTCATCCCATCTAGTTAAATAATCAATTGCATTGATTACGTATCTACACATATTCTCTTACCTGGTGGGTTGATGGGTTCCAACATCCCACTTATCAAATTCCTAGAATGTTACATGCAATACCAAATGCATGTCATCCTGTCTTAATGGCTTTCCTGTCCTCTGACAAATGTCGTAGATCTCGCGATATTCAAATGCATCCCAATTTAGTTTGGGCCACCAAAAACAAGACCAAAATATCTTTTTTGTGGTCAATTTTGCTGCATAGTGGCCTCCTACCACGCCATCATGAGCTTCTTCCAAAATCATTGATTGTTCATGCTCTAGTAAACAACGACATAAGATCTTGTGGGTGGTACCATTTTATATAATTATCCATTTATCAACTATAAATCTGCAGATTTGACCACCAATTGTTTCTTTTTTACTGTGTTGCAACCATTTGGTACCTTTCTTGTAGTCAAAAAATTTATAAAATCTTCATAGTAATCATGGACCATCATTATCGCAAAGAGATGTGCATCAGATAGGTTATCATCTAGGTTGTTCGACTCTTCCCATGTTTCCAACAACAAAACGTTATCATGTCCAGCATTCAACCTCCTCAGCTTAACAATGATATTGAAGTCAAACTCTTATAAGAAAAGGATTCATCAACAGATTTCCCCCCCCAACGCTGGCTTATTGACCTATAAACGCCTTAAAATTGCCGACCAGTAAGTAATCCTGGAAATTCTGTAGCAAATAAACCATTGCAAGACCTTCTCTCTTCATCATGGTGTAGTTCTTTTCAGCAAATGGCAATTTCCTACTAGAAAATTAAATCATATGGTCAATAGATCCCTCACCTGGTTGTGCTAACACTGCACCAATAGAAACCGATGATTCATCCACATGAACATGAAATTATTTTCGCTAATGTAGGGAAACCATAATGGGAGTTGAAACCATCTTTTCTTTTAGCACATCAAGGCTCTTTTGGCATTCCTCATTCAACTCTAACTTTACGTCTTTATTCAACAACTTCTCCATTGGGGTGGTGATTTCAGCGTAGCCCCTGATAAGCTTATGATAATAGCATGTATTCCCTTTGTGGTTCTCATTTTCTTAACTAATGTAGGTGGAGCAAATTTGACAATAATTGAAATCTTTACCATATCCATCAATATCCTTTCTTCGCAAACAACATGATCCAACAAGATGCAAAAACGCACACAAAATATGATTTTTTTCAAATTTAAAGAAATCTAAAGCTGTCAACAGAATTATAGCATCAACTGAAGACACGCAATATGGTTCTTGATCAACCTATATACCATCAAGTCATTAAAGTATACTTCTATGAATTTATGGATAAATTCTTTAAATGCACCAACAACTATCCTATAAAATATAGTAGGGGAATTATTAAGGCCAAGAGGCATTACCGTGTACTGAAAGCACCCCCATTCTATCACAAAGGTAGTTTTATATCGGTCTTCTTTTGTTATTCCGATCTAATGGTATCCAGAAAACCCATCAGTAAAATAGTATAACTCTTCTCGTTCAACGCTCTCCAGGACCTCATCTATAAAAGGCATGGGGAAGGGATCATGCATGCAAGCATCATTTAATTTATGTAGGTCAACACAAATATGAACTTCCCCACTTTTATTTTCTTGAATTACTATATGAATAATCCACTTAGATGCTTCGATAGGTTTAATAATTCCTGCATCTAACATCATGTCGAGCTCTGCTTTAACCTTTTCTTTATACCTCAGGTTCAACCTATATGGTCTCTGCTTTGCTAGTTTAGCATCCGTTTTTAATGGAATATTTATCTCTCCCAAGTCTCCAACAATTCCCTTCATCTCGATGAATTTTGTCGAGAAAAAGTCTTGAAATTCATGCAGCAAGTCGGTAATTTTCCCAACAATCTCACCATCCAAATAATCACCAATATTTGCAAAATTTGGATTCTCAAGGGACCCGATATTTACCTTTTTAATATTTAACAGCTTTAGGAATTTTTTGGATGATATGCCAAGTCCCTCTAATTCTCGGATGCCTTTAGATTCTGGAATATGAACGTCTTGTGTATTGTTGTAGTCCACTATGACATACGCGAAACAGGTTTAGAGATCTCTTCAAACATTTTGGATTTGATCACTTGAAGCATTGCATCGATCAACGGATTTTCATTAGCATAACTAAAAGTGTGTTTGAAACTATTAACAATATCATCCCATTTTGCAATTCCTCGACGCAATTCAAGTGAGGTGTACCAGTTTCTTGGTATCATATCCAGCGTATGTATAAACATATGCACCCATTCCTGCTTTGGTACAAATTTCCATGCCGTGGTACAAGAATTGATATGATCAAAAGGAATTTCCACCCATATGTACTTCTCTTCAACATAAGGAACTCTGTCACAAAATTGGATCTCTAACAATCTTTGACACTACGACCATATTGAGATAGTCTGTTTATGAACATCCCACCACCTCATTGGGGCAACATTTAGAGCTGTGCCTAACGACAAAATCCATTGTTCTTCTAGTACTAGCTTTACCTCAAATTCGATAGGAAGCATATCCAAGTTAGGTAATAATTCATAGGTACACAAATCACATACCTCATTTCCAACCCATTTCAAACACTTTGTGATCCAATCACACTTCCACATCGAAGCTTCATATAGCAATTTCTTCCAATTTTTCAGTGCTTCTCCTGAATTAGATGAACATGAGTTGACATTCCACCAAATCAACTTACCATTAGCTGTCAAATTAACATAATCATCCAGTTGAGAAGTGTTATGGAGAAAAATTCCTATGGATTGGGGTGTACCACAACATACAGAGAAACCGTAGAAATCAATCGCTTCCCCATATGCAAGAGAAATACAACATCTAACACTAAAGGATCTCGAAACATACCTTATTCTGGACGGTTTTAGTAGATCCTCATTGAGCTTTTTCCAATCCTGCTTGCGTTAGCAATTTACTCTCAACAACAGTAAACAAGGCAAGCATGCTATATAATGTAGTATTAGGCCTACTCTAGCATATATAATCAATGATACATAAGAAATTAAACACATCCATGGATTCAATATTCATTTAAATTCACATCATTGGATAGGAAAAGATATTTCTATTAAATAAATCAGAGATTACATGAGTGACAACCTCTGTTGGCACGTCTACGAACCAGAGAAACTGATTCCTCCACCTGGGCCTCCACCACCTCAATCCTCCCTCTCTCGATAGCAAGCTCACAAGCAAAGGCAAGATTGGGAAGAACACAAAGTGCTCCAAGGGAAAAAGTGATGCAGACTCAAGTATAAGCAAGCTATGAAAATAATGGACTATAGTTTTCTTGCTCTTCAATTCCTCTTCTTCAATGTATCCAAAGGGTTCCTTTTATCGTGCTTCAATGGGGTAATGGAAGGTCGAATCTGAGCAATCTCAATGCATATGGAAGGCCAAGAGACAAGTGATTCAGATCCACATCAAGGAAAACTCCAAAAACATTTGGCCTTTTGCACACACCCCGATGTACGTGGGTTTAGGGGTAATATCCGCATATATACGTGAGAAAGGGATTAAAAGTGGCATGCAACGAATAATGAGTATTTTTAGGGATGATGTTGGAAACATCAAAGGTACAAAAATAGTCCATGGGGTCCAAAGAGTCTACAGAGGGATAGGGAAGGCCATAAAAGTGTGATCAACCATGTGTGGTAAAATCAACTATAACAGATGCCCCCTAATGTGTGAGGTCGGAGGGATAACATGATGGTCGAAATACATTATAAATCCATCCCAGAAGTGGAGTGATGAAGAAGCAGGTGGAAGAACCAGCCATCCAATAATATAATACAATAATCAAACTCTGCACATGACTACAAATACATATAGCAGTCCTGGATACATAAGAGTACAATGGCCATGAATAGGCATGATATACAAACTGTGACATGTGTGGTCATCGCCACGTACAATATACAATAGATCAGAATCTTCATGATAAAGATATACAAAGGACCAAGATCTCTATGCAAGCTGAAGATATACCATGGATCAAGATCTCCATAATGGCTGAAGATATCTGACATACACTAGAAGTCACGAGAACTGAAATCTCATGAAAACTGGCATGATCAAGGAGGTAGCATATAGGAAATGCCACCAATCTGGAAAGTCTTCTACACAAACCGCTACGATTACATGTCCTACTATGTGAATAGAGGTGTCGAGGTCGAACATAGTAGTTCATCGTCTGATTACCAATCATTGATGTATACCGTTAACAGACACAAGATCACCCACCGATAATGAAGATGGGAATCAAGGTACTAGAGTACAATATAACAAGTGCGAATAAATGTGTTGAGATCGAACACTTGGAAGAATAAATCGATCAAGGGACATTGATGTATTCCCAAAACTGTTGATGGTGAGAGAAACTACCACTGATGACTGTAAGTCTTAAGGCACTCAAATGACTCTAGACTCCCAAGCCAAAATAAATGATCTGAAGTTGATGGGATGGAATCCGCTGGAAGGAGGGAATTAAGGCATCCCCCATCAACCAACATGAGGTACTCAGCAACACTGTATAATGTGGAAGGACTCAAACAAGATGTGCATGAACCAGTAATAGTATCGAGAATGGCTAACATGCAAAGTCAAGACAACTAAGGAATGGCCGACTCAGGCTGCCACTTGCTTCAAACAAGAGCATAAAGGTGAATGGTGACTGAATGTAGGCAGCATAGAGTCGATATACAAAACTAGGACATCTCAGCAACACATGAGGCATCAATAGAGGCTCCATAGGGATTGGAAGCTTAACCAGTCGGTGGAGATAAACTCAGAGATACGAGTACATCTTCCTAAAGTCAAACTACTAACCCAACCAACGGATGTGATATATAGTGCTCTGTTCGAAGGAAACACGACTTGACTGCTGCCAAAGATAACATCTTTTCCTGTCCGGATTTTTGGTTTTTTTATTTTTTGGGGACATTTTCAGATATTTTGGAAAGCTTGAAAAATAATAAAAGTGCTTTGTAGTTACAAATCTAGGAGGAGACAAGTGTCACAGGGAAAACAAACTAGTTCCAAGTAGTGTAACATACCTATGCTCAATGCAAGGAAACATGTGCAGGATAACAACACTCGAGGGAAAGTCTCCTCCTGGTAAAAAATGGGGAATCAAGCTGCAAAAGATATATAAAATGGCTCTACTTGGCTAGACATGAGACAAGCTCGGGCTATATGGATGATAATCAAAGTCAGGGAAGTCAGCATAAGGCACAATATGGCAAACAAAACTCATGATAATGCAATTACAACTTGACATATACAAGGGAGTCCCCAAGAAAAGGCCAGCATAAAGTTCAAGAGGAGTATGAAGCTCTTGCTCAAAGTCATGGCGATATTATACAAAGGACTCCCACACCCTAAAGGAGAAATGTCGGCATGGGCACCAAATGCAAAACAGGATCTAACTAGGGTACCCATATATGGTAAAGCTCTACCATTCACAACATGTCACTTCTAAAAGAAGCAAGAAGGTTCCATGACAAGATGGAATGGGTTCGTACCTAAGGTTAAAATGAAATGGTCATAAGGTTATGGAAAATGCAAATGAATGTGAAACCTAACCTATATGCTAGTTTAGACATAATACATGTAGTAAGCATGAACGGATCAAAGCCATGGTCAAACTGCACTCAAAATGGACTCCTACATCATCAAATTAGTTCAAACGGTCCAAAATGGTCAAAAACTATAAAAAGTGGGTAAAAATTTCAAAAATTTTCTATAAATAGTAAAAAATTTAAAAATTTTCATATCATTTAAAATTTTTACCTAACATAGTGTATTTGAGCTCAGAACTTCAGAAGCGAATTCCAGGAGCATCATCCAGCGGAATCTCTTCCCGTTTGATCCAGGTAGATTCGCATGCCCTTCTTTTCCAATTTCATGCAAACTTTTTGAATTTTCATGGTCCATTTTATTTTTTAAGCCATCCATATATGTGCATTTCGGCCCACGTAGAAATTAGGTTTTTTTCCCCGTACAGGGCTCGCCATATGTGAAAAAAGCACCAAAACCCGCGTACATACACGGTTGTTTTGAGAACAGTTGCATATAGGGCCGCAAACCAAGTTTTCAAAGGTAAAAATTGATCAAGACTTTGGTTTTTTGTGCACGATGGTGTTAGAGTTGAGGGAAAGAGAGCATGGTGATGTGGATGAGGCTGTGCAAGGTGATTTTATGGCCCAACAAGCATTATGGGCATGTGGTTTATACAAGTTTTGGTGTCTTGGCAGCCTAAGGGACAAACCAAGACTACTCCAGCTGCTGGTGGATTACTGGGATCCAGAATCTGAAACATTTTAGATTGACAAGATGTTGCTCAACATTGAGGTTGAGGACATATAATTTATCACTGGTTTGTCCCGACGAGGAGAGATGTTGAACCTCCGATCTCATGGGCTAGGAGGCAAGCTGACTATTGATGAGTACATAGCTTTGTACTGCTTTCCAGAGACGGAAAAGGTTGGGAGTCAAATCCCGACAAAATCTATCCAGATTATGGGGCTGAAGGCCATACTTTTGGCACTAGGTAGGATTGCAGGGTTAGCATCACTCCACCAAGCCTCGTGGCCAATGATGTTCTATGCGGTGGAATGTATGAGACCTACAGTGTATGACTGGAGTATGATGCTATTGAGCAACATGAAACAACATCTTAGTGACTGCAAGATGGGTAGGGTGAAAAACTTTGGGTTCGGCAGCATACTGAGCACATTCTTCTTTATGAGGGTACCAGGGCTAAGCCCTAGGGTGGACATTTCTCCACATGGAGTTCAGGATCCAGCCCAACGACACTGGGCAAATTTCATGCGTAGACTGGGCGGAGGTAGGGTGGCTAGCCCGTACCCAACAGACTTCTTTCCATGGTAGTAGAGACAAATCGTCGCCATAGACGACTGCCCCTATACAGGGATAGACTTCCGCGGAGACCTGGATATGCCACTACCACCAGGAGAAACTTATGGCGACATAGGTAAAGAATCCCAAACCCACTTTTTAAGTTTTGAATTATTTAATTTTTTTGTGTTTTTTGATATATTGACTCAAAAGACATATTTTTTGTGTGACGACACATAGTGACAATATATCATGTATATGTAGATGTAGTACCATGGCAGCCAGAAAGCTTCCCTCGTCATCGACGAAGGGGAAGAGGATACGATATCATGGGTGTGGATGTAGAGCAGATGCTCCAAAGCATCGACGTGAACTTCCTTCGCTTGACAGAAAGGGTACCCATGGCGCAGGTCGAGGACCTACCTGAGGCCATGCAATGTCAGGTGGTTGGTGTACCACGAGCATGGGTTTGACTCTTTCGATGGATATATAGAGTTGTAGTGCTATATCATGATCAAAACCCCCCTCCTCCTCCTCAAGCTTAGAGACCTGAGTGTATTCATTTTTGTATGGCCATGTATTATATGTTGGTGACTCGGAAGCCCCAATTTTGTATATGACACTTATGTATTATGATGTCACTTTTTGGATATTAATGAAAAAACTTTTATGATGATCGATTTTATTTATGTTTACATGTGTGTAAAATGTATGTTTGTGATATGTTTATGGTCTATGAAACAAATGCCAATCTAACACATAGTTAGCATATGAGTCAGCATCTTGATTAAAAACTCTTAGAACATGAATGTATGTTATAATCTCAACTTGTCGTTCTAGCAATCTCACATGTAAGAATCTTCATAAAAATGTCAGATCCCTAATACGATACAAGCCATTAAGCTATGAAACCACTAACTGCAAATCAAGACGTACCTTAAGAGAATGAACACCATGTGAAATGGAATCATGCAATAACTCAATAACGGCACTATATTAAGCAACATTGTTCGAAGAAGGTCGTAGACATACGCCTCCTGAAGAAAATACTTGACCTGTAGGAGCATAAATCACCCAAGAAGTTGAAGCTGAGTTTCTAGTGTGGCGGCTAGCACCATCAGCGAATCCTGTGTAAATGGAAGACTCCAACGAAATCTACCATAAGAAATGAAAGCTAATCAACAAACCTGATCACTATAAGGAAATCTATCTATGCAATGAAAAACTGTACAATAATATACAACAATCAGCCCTGGCTGAAGATCATGCATAGTATTTTTTGAGATAGAGCCCATTTCTAGGCTCTGCCAAGGTTGTCCCTTCATAATCAACCAACTCATAAGAACCTTTCTCTAAGACTCGTTTAACCATGTAAGGACCGTGCCACATGGGATTAAATTTCCCTGCCCCCAAGGGTTCCTTAGCTTGATCCCACAAAAGTACCAAGTCACCTTCATTAAACCTCCTTGGACGGAAAAAATTATCATACTGGACCTTGACGCGACGCTTGTTAACCTCTAGAGCCACTAAGGCATATTGGCGTTGCTCATCAAGTTGCTCTAAGTGGACCAAATGCTCTTTCAATGCAGAAGTGTCTGGTAAAATCTCTATAGCTAGCTTCAGAGAAGGGATTTTGCATTCAACCAGTAAAACTGAATCCACCCCATGTACAAGCTAATATGGAGAGAAATCGGTGGTAGTCTTAACCATGGTTCTATAGGCCCACAAAGTAGGATACAACATAATATGCCAATTGATATTGCTTCGTGTGATGGTTCGTTGGAGAATAGACTTAAGTGATTTAGTCACTGCTTCAGCTTGTCCATTCACCTAAGGGTAATAAGAAGATGAATTCTATTGCTTATACCATAACTTGGAATCCAACTCTTCCATCATTTTATTCTGAAAGTGCCTACCATGGTCAGTGACAAGCTCTTTCGGAATGCCAAATTGGGTGATAACCTGGTTGAACACAAAATGTGTGGCTGTCTCACTATCATATTTAATTATGGGCATAGCCTCTGCCCATTTCATGAAATAATCAATAGCCACAATAATGTGATGATGCCCCCTAGTCGAAGCTAGATTACAATCCATAAAGTCAAGCCCCCACTTGGTGAAGGGACCGGCGGTGACAATTCGATGTAATGGGGCTGGATGCGAGCGCATATTGCATGCAAACACCTAGCAAGGGTAACCATGGTCAGTGACAAGCTCTTTCGGAATGCCAAATTGGGTGATAACCTGGTTGAACACAAAATGCGCGGCTGTCTCACTATCATATTTAATTATGGGCATAGCCTCTGCCCATTTCATGAAATAATCAACAGCCACAATAATGTGATGATGCCCCCTAGTCGAAGCTAGATTACAATCCATAAAGTCAAGCCCCCACTTGGTGAAGGGACCGGCGGTGACAATTCGATGTAATGGGGCTGGATGCGAGCGCATATTGCATGCAAACACCTAGCAAGGGTGGCACTTCTTGACCGCATTAATGCAATATTTGAAAATGGATGGCCAAAAATATCCTGCTCTCAAGATGTTTTGGGCTGTAGAAAGCCCAGATAAATGGCCACAACACGCCCCTCTATGGAAATCATTCAGCACAACCTCAGCCTCATCATGGGTTAAACAACGACACAAAATGGAATATACCCCATGGTGGTACAAAGTTTTATCCACTATAAGGTAGTTCTTAGCTACATGATGTAATCATCATCGCTCATCCCATGAAAGGTGAGTAGGGACCTTCAATGTTTTCAAATATACAATGATATCCCCGTACCAAGGGTCCAAAGTTGAGATAAGGAAAATATGCTCATCGACAAACGTATCCTCATAAAATTCCTCCTCTTCCAAACTTGGAAAATCAGATATAAGCTCTGCAAATATCAATGACTTTTTCTATTTCGCCGAAATGAACTCGAGATCAAACTCTTGCAAAATGACAATCCATTTATTGTATTTTCCCCCAATCATCCTTCTAGTGAGGACGAACTGAAATGGATTGATATGAGCTACAACCAAGGTTTGGCGAAGGAGAATGTAGTGTATCAAACGCTGAACTACATGAATGGTATCCAAGGCTAGCTTCTCCACATGGGAATAGCAAAGTTTTGCATCTATAAGGTTTCAGCTCAAATAATATGACATGCTCATGGAGCTCCTCATCCTCCTGAACCAAAACCATACCAACCATCTCCATGGATGTGGCCACATGAATCAAGAAATCACGGCTATAGTCAGGTGGAATCAGCACGGGGGCCATTTTTAAGGCTTGCTTAAGAGAATCAAAGGACTCCTAGGCTCTCTCATCACAGTAAAAAGGAGTGTCCTTCTTCAAAAGACACAAAAAGCCTTTAGTCAAATTGGAAAAATTAACCTCGAATATTCACAAGAAGTTCACCATGCCTTGCAAACACTGAAGATGTCTAATATTACACAGGGGAGAGAATTGAAGTATTGCCTCAAACTTTAAGGAATCGACTCTTATACCCTCCTTGGATACGATGAATCCTAGCAAGTGACCAACAGTCACGCAAAAGATGCACTTATGAGGATTTAAACAAATGTGGTAATGATGGCATCTTTTGAATACTAATCTCAAATGATATGGATGACGCACCCTCAAACGAGAGTGAGCAGCAAGATCATCCAAATATACTTCGATAATCATTTTGAGATCATGAAAAATTAAGGTCATAGCCCGCTGAAATGTAGTTTCGGCATTTTTAAGGCCAAAAGGCATCTTTCGATATGCAAAAGTACTCCAAGGACAAATAAATGTGGTCTTATGTTGATCCTCGGGCTTAATCTGAATCTGATTATATCCAGAAAAATTGTCCATAAAGGAACATACCTCACTCCCGGCACACTCATCCAAAATATGATCAATAAATGGTGTGGGGAAATTATCCTTAGGACATGCACGATTTAAGTCACGGAAATCAGTGCATATACGGATTGCTCCCTGCTTCTTATCGAACGGAACGGGATTTGAAACCCACTTCGTCAAGGGAATGGGATAGATAAAACTAGCTTTCAATAGTTTCTCTATCTCAGCCTTAATGGCGGGTGCTTTTCTAGGATTCACCACACGCAAGCATTGTCGAACCGGATTCACATCCAAATAGGTTTTGATCTCATGTTCGGCAATACGAAGATCAATACTTGGCATCTCATCGTATGACCATGCAAAGATGTCACGAAACTCTTTAAACACCGCGATATACTCCTTGATCTCATCGGGGGAGCAATTCGCCCCAATGTAGACATTCTCAACCTTGCTAGGATCACGAGAAATATTGATAGGAATAGTTGGTGATACATTAGCCATGTTTCCATCAGCCATCAGACCAAGAGAGCTTAATGGAACCATGGGGCTACCAATCTTCTCGCTAAGAATCTCCCTAAATTTATCATAGTCCATATGATCAAGCCTAGGAAGAAAATATGATCTATGATTCAATTCCTCCCAATGTTGCTCAACTCTCGACATGGCCTCAAGGATAGCTTCATTCGATGGAAAAACATCATCAAGGAAACCATGTGAGTGAGATGACTCCACTGCCCATGCAGGAAGCACATACAAGTCCTCCTCCTCTGTCCGTGAAGAGGAAAGACTAGGCTTTGCAACCTGATCAAGATTTGCTTGATAAGCCACCATCGTTGCAGGCAACGACACGTCAGTCTCAGTGGGAACACTCGAAGTACTCAGTGAAGGAAGAATCCAAGGATCTTCCATATGGGTAGTACAAAAAGATACCGAATTCAACGAGGATGAAGCCCCACCAAAACTAGACCCAATCATAAGAACGGGCACGGGACAACTAAAGGTTCCCGTAAGAGAAGGATACTTACCTATGCCCACACTCCCAGTTGCTGGCTGAGAATGATTGATGATCAGGATAGAAACTCCCGATGATGCATTGGCACTTAGATTTTGGAATGACGTTTAATCAATTGTAGCAATCTTCCCATTAAACAGAAAGCATATCACTCAAAAGAGGGAAGAAGCTATGGCTTGCATACTATACATCCAATTTTGACCCAGCAAAAGATTGTAGTCAAGGGGCACATCAACCACCTCAACCTCCATTGCGATGGTCTTCCCTCCCAATTGGAACTTTAAGGAAGGAAGAATTTCATGCGACCAAAACGATCTACCATCGAAACCTATCAACATAGTAGCATATTGAGACAACTCGGGAGAACCCAAACCCTTCCAACAAGACAAAGACATCATGGAAGCGGCACTGCCTTCATCAATGACAGTACGCTTGAAGGTGTTGTTAAGACACTCTACATGAATCAAAAGAGACACGTAGTAAGGCAAGCCAGGCTGTACTCCCATGGTTTCAAATTTGA
The DNA here is from genome assembly GCA_001517045.1 of Pseudotsuga menziesii. Classification (NCBI taxonomy): domain Eukaryota; kingdom Viridiplantae; phylum Streptophyta; class Pinopsida; order Pinales; family Pinaceae; genus Pseudotsuga; species Pseudotsuga menziesii. Next base: position 372,547 of record LPNX010665678.1, on the reverse strand, counting down.
TCATAGTAGAAGAGTTATCATCACTAACCCTAAGATCAAATAACAAAGCTTTCTTCTGCAGAGGACAACTATGAAGCACTTCTAATGCAGACATCGCACAAGGAGTCTATCCCAAATCCTAGACAACTGAATAGTTATGGGCGGTTCAAGCATTAGGATTGTGCCTCGAATCCTTTAAGATTCCCTTAGGAATGCGAGGTGGAGCTTCAGGTTTATCCATAGGATTTTTTATTCATAAAGGGCTCTCGGGTGGGGAAGGTTCTTTCCCAAGGTATGGTTGTGACGAACCCTAGTCTTTTATACGAGTCACAACCTTAGCATCACTCATCATGTTGATGCATCCATGACCATTAGCAGCCTCTGGCGGGTTTTGATTTCCACCCGATGCAAAACCAGGATCAATGGTCCTTGAGTTCATATTTTGATTGTTGGGTAAAGGATTAGTTAACATAGTTGGGCCCTGTGCTATGAACCTTGAGGCGTATTCCATACGAGGGCACAAGTGAGTGAGATGGTCTTCCTTACACAACTTTCAAGGAAACTTCACCTTATGTTTAGACTGCTTGTCCCAACCAGCATTAGCATTCTTGTCATTATTATTAGCATTTTTGTTCTTGTTACCACCCTTAGGATTATTTTTACCTTTTTTCTTATTCCTCCTAGGCTATTGGTTGCCTTTTGGGTTCGACATTTGCACAGAAAGTACATTCGCTGATTGGTTAGGTTGAGACGAAGCCATAGCTTGTCCCAACACAGACTGGTCAATTGAAAATTGGCTCACTTGTTTCACAACCGAGTCCGCAATTTTGGTACTCGTATAGCCCATAATACCATCGGCATGTGTCCCAGGCTTGACTTTGGGGTCAAAATTGGACCTAGGAGCATTGGGTATAATCTCATACAAAATTATGGATTGAGCATAGATCAAATCCAACTCTTGTGCCCTCAAAATAGCTTGTTCTTCGTTTTGAACTCTGGATGTCAAAACATCCTTCGCTATGTAAGGTAAAAAATATTTGAGGAACCACTCAAGAAGAAACTCTAGTGGTATAAAATCTTTGATTAACCGTTTCTTTCTACGCCACTCTTGAATATGATCCGAAATGTGTGTGGCTTTATCTTTCCGGAAGGTCGACAAGAGTTTGGTACTGACGTTGTAACGTATGGGTAGCTGGAAATGATTAAGGAAAGTCACCGCAAGATCATCAAATGTAACATAATCCCCCCCCCCCCGGTAACTCTATATACCATTTCACTACAGGACCCATTAGGGTGCATTGAAATAGCCTCAAACGAATGGAATTGTCATGTAAGGAATTGGAAGAGCACCGAAGGTGGAAAGTGGTGACATGCTCACCAGGATCTTCACTAGCCTTACCTTCAAACTTGGGAATGTCTGAAGGAATCTTGTTAGGGACAGGCGGCCACACCGGGTTATGAGACACAAGATCATTCACCAATCTTGACTAGTTAGGTAAGTTCAAAGTTGCAAGGAAAGGGAGCCTCGGTTAAGCCGGTCGATTCCATGTTCCCTGGTAGTTTTGATTCATGTAAGGCTGATTGCTATAAATACCATGGCCTTGGCCATAATAACCTCCTCCCATTTGACCCATCTAGGGTTGCATGGAAGAATTATGATGTGGGGTACCTTGATTATGAGGCACTACAAAGCCATAATTGGAAGAGTAAGTGGGTTGTTGATACCCATACCCATACGATTGATAGTTTTGTCCATAGTTCGGTCCATGTGAATGTCTATGAGAAGCTCCATAATGTGTTCCATGGGACGTACCGTGAGAATGTCCATAGTTAAGGATATGGGAATCTCTAGAAGCTGGAACATGAGATGATCCAGAAATAGGTACATGACCTGCTGACACAATAGGAGGTACTTGACTATGAGATACTACCGTGCTAGCAGTCGCAAAATGAACATGGCTAGTAGCAACATTCTGACCTAAAGGCCCACATGAATTAGGGGGAGGATGAGTCATTAAAAACACATTCAAAGGAGTAGGGTTTGAAGACGAAGGGACATGTGAAGGAATGTAAGTTGTGTTCCCAATGTTCACTCATCTTGGTTCTTGTATTGGCATAGAATTACTAACACTAGGTCTAGGATGAACCTATGAAGTTTCCTCCACCACAGGGATGGAGGGTGTAATGTGACTAGTGCCCCCAAATATCTCTGCATGGAAAGGGATGGGAGTGCCCCCAAGCGTAGTGCTAGGACCAACTTCTAACTCAACATGATGTGCCAAATTGGGTGCAGGAATATCAGACATGCCATATCTAACATGACTAGTTCTTACGGGTTCATGGTGAGTCTCTTCACCCGGAAACCAATACCAGCGACCTATGAATGGGGGATCATAACCAGATCATGAAGTTTGTTTATGTAAAGCATCATATGTGATAATAGAATATTCCTCCCCAACCTCATGAGGTGGAGAAGACATCTCTGGAATCTCATCCTCATGATCTCCCATGGTGTGTGAATCAAAGTGAGAAGTAGTCCATCCGGACTGTCTGGTTCTCTCTCCCAAAGGAGGAGGAGACATGGAAGGCAGAAGTCCTACTAAACGATGAGAATAGCGAGGTGTTGCTCCTGAATCCATAATGAATGAAAAAATAAAAATACTCTATCTAATTACGTGAACCCTACGCAAACTAGCGTGCACAAAGCATACACCTATAAAATGTAAAGCCAATTCACAAGAAAACAAGGGTAGGATATGTGAGCTCTCGAATGAAGCAAGTATGTCTCACCTAGGAGAGGCTTGAGACTCCCATACATAACAAGAGGAGGTTCATAACCAATTATAGTGGCCCTCAGCTTCAACGCATATAGCGACTGTGTTGTCCAACCCCTACCTGGCTAGGACACCTACAAAATAACCTCTACAAATATCCCCTCGATAAACTAGGTAAGGAAACTAAGGTCACCTCGATATAATCAATGCTCAGACAAGCATTCACAGGCGAGATTGACCATATGGGAAAGGTAGAAAAGCCCAAAGCTATCAAAAGATCCCCCAGATACAAATACAATCCTGGAAATATCTCTGGTGCTACTCAGTTACAACCAAAGGTCATCCCAATCATAACCGCTCACACTACCTCATGCTAAAATCCCTTGTAAGAGGAAGATCCTGAGAACACTAGTTATATAAAGGATTTCACACTCTCACCTGGACAGACACCTAACTTTTTTGTTTAGTGGTCTTGGAGAATTGACTCACAATGAACTATTCCAAGACCCTAAAACCTAGTCTTGTTGGCGCACCCTAAAAATGAAAAGAGTGTAATTCATTTTATTATGCGTTGATTTTAATTGGCTTTATTACTCAAAGGGTAAATGGACGTGCAACTAATGATGTTATGACACAACAAGAAGTAAAATGCACACCTAACAATCAATGCAAATGCACCGTGTCAAATGAAAAATAGGGTATGCTACTACGTGAAGTGAAAATTTTTTCCTTCAAATGTATATGCAATCATTTCCTATATGAAAATCTAACTAATATTTACCAAGCAACCCTAATGCAAGTACCATGCTAAACGAAAAATGCAAATAATGTATAACAATGCAAAAAGCAAAACGTTTTTGTATTTTTGAATTAAATGAGATAAAAAGAAAAAGTATGACTCTACAACCCTTAGACTTTGCAAGCAATCACAGACAGCAGCCAAGAAAAGCACCAAGGTAAAAGAGATCTAATGCACTAATCCCAAAACAACAAATAGAAAATGAAATGATAAGAACATTTTTAAAAAATCAAATCAAAAGAGTCTTTGGTCAGAAATAGAGGGGAGATACAAACTCTAGAAGCATCAAAGAAGACTCATCAATCACCCAAAATCACCCAGCAACACTTAATCTTCCCAAAAAAGCAAAAAACCAGGGCATACACGACTATTCTCAGTAAACTTGCGTACATACATGATTTTTCCAGGAAAACCCATGTGTATACACGACTGTGAAAGAAAAACCCGCGTATAGGAAGAAAAAGATAGAAAAATAAGGTAAATGGACAAACTGAGACAAAATTTACTTCTCTAGGATACTACTGGTTAATAATGCCCCCACACCCGACACAGAAAAAATTAGAGCAATAAAAACACATTGAATACCGAAAACCCCCAAATAAAAACAACTAAGAACTTCCCCAGTATGGTCACCAATTCTATTACAAAGAAAAATTCCTATGGCTTTGGGTGTACCACAACAAACAGAGAAACCACAGAAATCAATCCCTTCCCCATATGCAAGAGAAATACAACATCTAACACTAAAGGATCTCGAAACATACCTTATTCCGAATAGTTGTAGTAGATCCCCGTTGAGCTTTTTCTAATCCAGCTTGCGTTAGGAATTTACTCTCAACAACAGTAAACAAGGAAAGCATGCTATATAATTTAGTGTTAGGCATACTCTAGCATATATAATCAATGATACATAAGAAATTAAACACATCCATGGATTCAATATTCATTTAAACGCACATCATTGGACAGGAAAAGATATTTCTATTAAATAAATCAGAGCTTACATGAGTGACAACCTCTTTCGGCACGTCTGCAAACTAGAGAAACTGAGTGTTGGGGCTTAGGGAAGACCTGGGTTCTTATACTCTTATCTTATCACCAACAAAGAGACCCACAATGTTGGCCCTTTCGGCAACAACCTGCAAACAGGTTGCAGTCTCACCCGAAACAGCTATGGGGTGCCGCAGAATCAGGTTTCTGCAGGCAAAAGAGGGATATTACTGTACCTTTAGCCTTAAAAATGAGTAATCATGCAATACAGAGCTTCAACATACACTTAAATAGCTTCGCAGTTTAGATCAAAAGACAGTTACTTGCTTAACCCTTAACTGGGAATTCATAGCGAAGTTAGTACTTAACAATTTATCTTACTTTATCATTCATCTACTTATCAAATGCATAAAAATATAAGAGAAACAACACAAAAGAACCACCACAACACAAGATATACATGGTTCACCCCCAGTGTAGGGGCTACATCCACAGAACTACATTTATATTCAACACTTTACAAACAACACAGTTATGATCTACGCACTCAGCTGCAGATCTTCTCAACAACCCAAAACTGCGCACTTAGCTGCAGATCTTCTCTTCCAAAACCCTCTGCGCACTCAGATGCAAAGGTCATCCACGCACTCAGCTGGGACTTAACCTTACTTACAAAACCCTCTGTGCACTCAGCTATAGAGGTCATCCACACCCACAGCTGAGACTTAACCTTAAACCCAAAATAGGCCTTAGCTTCTTCGCATCAAATTATCATCATACAAAATCGTACTAAAAAGCCCTTTTCTCCTTTACATAAGTGCCTATTTATACAAGTGCACTATTACAATACCATGGGCTTAAACCATGGGCCTAAACCATGGGTTTAAACCATGGGACATTTACAAAAAGAGGGGCTTCGACCCAACCTCAAAACCCTAAGACTATTTTGGACTGCAACTCCGCTTACAAGCTTCACACCAAAACCGTGGAGTTGCCAAAATTAAGAACCTGTTGAGGCCTGGAAAATCGCAGGTGGCAACAGTAAGGGATTCTCCCCAATCAGCGTTCCCAACTATCCCACTAACTGTTTGGTATAGGGAATCCGTCCGGTTCGTGGTCCGGCTACCGTGAGTCAAGTAACAAAAAAAAAAAAAAAACAAAGTTTTACCGGTTGCGGCCCGGTCCACTGAATTTTTTGTATTTTAACTTAAGAGATGAAATGCACGTGCCTAACTAAGTGCAAGGTGATTAGACTGCGAGTGGCGGTCACGATGTGATGCGCAGGTTCTTACCTCTCGTCTTAGACCCGCAGGCGACCAAATCACATACAATAAGAAACAAACTAATTATCTAAACTATCCCTAGGGAGCGAGCCATCAATTTTAAGTGAGTAATTCAATTCTTTGCACATGTAGTATGAAGGACTACAGTTAGCTGATAATCCATTCAAACACATGAACAATCACAAATATTTAACAACCAGGTAGCCGATTGCTGTATGAAAACCAAAATTACTCACATGGAAAGATCATGAAAATACCGAAGAACATTTAATAAGAGCACGTAGGTTCAGGAAACTAAACATTCTCACAGTGAATGAAAAGCAGCTGAAAACAAAATAGTTCCTTTTCAACATCATTCATTGAAACGCATTGATACATTCCATTTCACTTTCTCCAACCAGGTGAATTTGCAGTTTCCTTTTGCAAAACGAAGTAGTTCCTCTTACAAGCAAACATTACAGTTTTTTCCAGGGGAAAAAGCCCCTGTTCAGTCAGGCTTCCCCTTATTTAAACTACAACTCCTGCCGTCTGGGCTGCCCTCAGCGTGTGACCTTTCAGCGTCCTTGACGATTCAGTTTGTTCTCTGGTCGTTGCGTTCTCCCAATCATTTTCCATAGGCGTTTACCTTCTGACCGTAACTGCTGAAACTGCCTCCTCGTTTTCTCTGTCATTTGTTTGTTTTGTCCTTTTCCTCGCTCTGAATTGCTTCAGCGATCTATGGAATTCTCCCTGCAGACAACATTGGTGTATTATCCACTAAACTGAGATATTGGGCATTGAAAATTTCTAACCATAATAATAAATTCACAAGGGGCTAGCCTGGTTCATCCAGGCGAGAACTCGCGGCAACACTAAATCGGGGATCGGGCGATACTTGGATCGGGCGGGAACATACTTCTGCATCGAATGGGAAAAGGCTTCAGGAGCCGCAATGGCGGAGGAGCATAAGAACCAGGTAAGTGACAACACGGGGGATAAAGGCAATCGGACACCGGAGAGGAGTGTATCAGAGGCTAGATTTCTCTACCACCCACAACAGCAGATGATGCAAAGGCTGAGTGATGCGGGTGGGAGAAAAGAGCAGTGAGTTGGACATCGAGTGAAACTCTAATCGGGAGCTGACTCTATCCTCCCAGCCGCAACGGTGGGCAATCAGAAACTTAGGAGAAAGCGATCGAAACAAAAGAATCGGGCGTCGGACGAAACTCCAATCGGGCGGAAGTTTGATCTGGGAGCCGCAACGGCGGGTGAGTTGAGGTTCAGCATCTTCCGAAAGAGGTCCAATCCAAAGTGAAAACCAACAGCGTTAAGGATCAATTACAGCCAAAAACATTTTTTCTTTGCTAAGGCAACATTTTCATGTTCTATGAGTATTAAACAGACCACACGACCCGAACTAAACTGAACGAGGCAGACAAAATAGCGGGTATTCAAATTCAAGACGAACAGATATGTTCGAGGGGCCAAGCCTTTAACAATCAATCCAAGAAAAATGATGAGGAGGGGTCCCAGAGTTTAAGTGAAAAATCAGGGAGGAAAAGTTGCGGCAGCAACAACTGGTGATTTCCTGGTGAACCTAGATCTCTGGGTGATTTCTTTCTTGAATGGCAGACTGTTCCATAACAAATGTATCCATTGAACTCTTCCAGCTGTACATATTTCTCAATAACAGAAGTGTGTACCTTAATCATTGATATCAGTCCAGTTTGGGCAATGAAAGTCAAGATTTTAGAGTCCGGATAACTCTGCTGAGGCCAAAATATGAGTTCATTATTTATTTTGCTTTCAGGTTGCTGACGACATTGGACACCACAGGATTGTAGCAGGTGATGAACAGAAACGTTCATTTGTTCCTCACTCCCATGCCATTTTGGCAACTTTTGTGCTTTTTGGATTTAGTCCCCTTATGATGCGAGTCTTCGTGCGTGCCTTTCTTACTGAATTTCAATTCAGGATCCTCTATCCCATAGTGCCCTTTTGTGTGAGCGATGTGCTTAAAGTTTCAGCTCACGGACGGAGAGGATCATTGTCAAATTAGTACTTTATGCTTTAGATTTAGCTTTTAAGCATGATGTTTTCATAGGAATTTTGACTCTTATCTGCTTTCTGGCATTCATTTCCTGGCATGGGATCATTTATATTAACACTCTGTTCATCTTGCTCTTCTCCGTGGGTCCCCTTGTCATCGCCCCTTAGACTTTTAAGTGTAAAGTGCGCAGAGCCTCAGCATAGTGTTCCAGACTTTTGAATCTGATTGACCTTACAAGGGTTCAAGCTAGACCTCAATGCACACAAAGGGTTTCGAGAGACTATTTGGTGGAATGAATTCATATGGAACCCACAGTCTAACTATTCAACAAATGTTTACCATTTCTAGAAATTTGGGGTTCCCCACATAACCACGACTTAACCACCTTTATTGAAAACAAAGACTCAACTTAAAACAAATGAAAGCATAACTCAACACAGCTTATTTATGTACAAGTCAGAAAGCTCAAAAACAACTTAAGAAAAATAAGGTTTGAGAACTATACCATTAACTGGCAGGTTCTCCTCCCATCCTTGTAAATCCTGTAACATATAAGTAGCAGGGCCAAGCTTAGCGGTGATTTGAAATGGACCTACCCATAACTATTGGAACTTAATGTGCTTCCCTTTCTCATCGTGGGGGTGATCCCATTTGAGAACAAGGTCTCCTACTTCCAGGTCCTTTTTTCCAGCGTTATGTTTGTCAAACCATCTCTTCACTACCTCCTGCTGCTGTTGGAAACGCTCTCTAGCTTTGGATCGGGCCTCCTCTGATTTCAGGAGATTGTATATTCTTATTTGGAGAACCTCATCATCCGACCCCCTAGACTCCTAAGCTAGTATGGAATATGGGAGAACGATTTTGGGGGGCAAGATGGCTTCCTTACCATATACAAGGGTAAAGGGTGACACTCCTATTGCAGACTTGGGGGTGACTCTGTCAGCCCACAGGGCATTGGGTAAGGCTGAGTGCCAACTTCGCTGGTTTTCTATGACGGTCTTTTTCAGGATTCTAATGAGGTTTTTATTTGAGGATTCAGCTAGGCTGTTCCCTTGCGGATAATAGTTAGCAGAATAATGTAATTTTATACCTTTCTCATGAGCAAATGCAGTGATTTTAATGGATGAAAAGTATTTAGCATTATCAAAAACTAATGAACTTGGAACCCCAAACCTGGTTATGATATGGTCTTGCAGAAAACTAATGACTTCATCTTCGTTTATCTTGCGCAATGGGATGGCTTCGACCCAGCGAGTGAAATAATCAGTTGCACCAAGAATATACTTATGTAGCAGGGAGGAATTTGGCTTTATTTCTCCAATGACGTCTATTCCCCATTTCTCAAAAGGATCTGTGATCATTATAGGATTTAGAGGTGCTGCTGCTCTAGGTTGTCTTCCACCACATCTCTGGCAAGTATCACATTTTCTGATGTGCGCATGTGCATCCCTAAAGAGTGTTGGCCAATAGTAACCGGCCCTAAGGATTTTGTGGGCTGTAGTGTCTCCTGAATAATGTCCACTGGCCGGACCATCATGCAATTCATACATTACTTTCTCAGCGTCTTCTCTTTCCAGGCATCTTAGGAGGACCCCATCATAGTTTCTTCTGAATAATATTCCCTCTACGAGTTGGTAGGAAGCTGACTTTAGACGCAAAGCTCTTCTTTGTTTGGAACTCCAATGTTCAGGCAACACCCCTGACTGCAGGTAATGTACAAGGTCTCTATACCAAGATTCAGGAGCTGTGAATAAAGGAAAAACATCCCTTACATGCAACTCAGCTTCATCATCCCATGCTTGCTCTTCATCATTACTGCTTCCAGACATCAACCTACATAACCCCTGATCTTTCACTATAGTGGCTGGTTTGAATTCCAAGTCATATTCTTGAAGGGCTGTTACCCAGTTTCCCCTTCTTTCTCCCAATTCCTTTTGAATGAGCAGTGATCTTACGGCTGGGTAAGGGACTATTACCTTGGTTCGATTTTTGAGTATATAAGCCCTGAATTGCTTGACTGCCTTAAATACTGCGTATGCCTGTTTGTCAATGGCTGGGTAATTCAACTCAACTCCCTGCAGCCCAGTACTCATAAAATAAATTGGGTATTCATCACCCCCGTCTTCCTTTTTCGTAAGAACGGCCGCCAATGAATCCTCAGACGCAAATGTATATATAATAAAATCCTTGTCAAAATATGGACTTTTCAACGAGGGCGCATGTGCAACAGCAGTCTTGATTTTACTGAAAGCATTCTTTTCCTTTTCAGTCCACTTAAAATGTGTATTTTGCTTAACCATTTGCTGTAATGGTTTAACAGTCTGGGCAAAATCAGGCACAAACCTACGCACAAAATTTATAGTTCCTATGAAGGATTGCATCCCTTTTTTGTTATGAGGCATAGGGATTTGCTCAATAGCCTTAATTCTTTCTGGATCTATGGATATACCCTTCTTCGAAACTATATGCCCCAGTAACTTGCCTTCAGTAACCACGAACACACACTTCTTAGGATTGAGGGAAATACCATATTTCTTGCAGCGTTCAAAGATTTGCTTTAAGTGGAAAGCGTGCTCCCCTCTTTTCTTCGAAAAAATCGTGATGTCGTCCAGGTAGACCACCACACTTCACCCAATCAGTCCGCGAAAAGCTATGTCCATCGCTCTCTGAAATGTTGCGCCAGCATTGATCCATCCAAAGGTCATTCTTCTATATGCAAAAGTTCCCCATTTAGTTTTTAATGTTGTCTTCAATATATCTTCTTCGGATACCAATACTTGGTTGTAGCCAGAGAAACCATCTAACAATGAAAACATTTCAGAACCAGAAACCATCTGAAGCAATTTCTCCATGGGAGGTACCGGGTAGTTGTCTTTATCCAAGGCGTGGTTTAAGTTTCTAAAGTCCACGCATAGTCTGATTTCCCCCGACTTTTTCCTGATAGGCACCAGGTTTGACACCCATTCAGAATGCCTGACTTTAAAGATGATCTTAGCAATTTCTTCACCTCGCTTTGAATCAGCGGCTCCAGCTTGGGGTGCATTTTTCTTAACGGCTGTTGATATGGCTTAACGCCAGCTTTAATAGGAATGATATGCTTAATAATACCAGTGTCGTAATTTTTAAAATCTGCATACGTCCAGGCGAAGACATCCCTATACTGCTTAAACAGACTGAGAAACTTGTCCCTTTCCGCGGGTGAACAACTTTTACCGAGGTTGACGAACTTGGGATCCGTTTCAGTCCCTAAGTTAATTAGCTCAAACTATAGAGTTGAGCTTTGTGTCTTCACATTAGGTTGTCTTCTAAATTTCTCATTCAAGTCAAACATTTTCTCCAACGTCCTGACTCCTTTGGGAATGAAATTGTTATATTTCATTGCATCCTGATGTTCTTCATCGTCTATAATAGCTCCTTTAAAGACTTCATCGTTTGTCAAGCATTCAATTATCTGCTGATCATCATCAAATACTCGCAGGTTGGTGATCATGTCTGGTACTGAAGGCCTGAAAAGTAATTCAATAGAGCATTTGTTATTAGTGGGAACCAGCCTGGCAGCTAATGTAGCTAAAAGATCAGCAGCTGCGTTTTTTATCCTTGGGATTGAAATAATGTTAAATGCATGAAATTGTCTTAGCAAATCCCATACCTCGTTTTGGTAAGCTTTCAAGTGAGGGGAGACACAATGTATTTGATTTCTTATTTGTTTCACAACTATTTCTGAGTCCCCAAAAAATTTTAAATTACTAACCTCTAGCTCGATCGCTTTCTTGAGTCCCTGCAATAATGCTTCATATTCGTTCGTATTGTTAGTACACTCAAACTCTAATCTACAAGAAAGGAAGTGTTTATTTTTTTTTGGATCAATAAGGACGCAGCCGGCCCCTGACCCTTCTAACGTCTTTGAGCCATCAAAATATAGAGTCCAGAAAACATTATCTACTGAAACTGAATCTACTCCTACAACTAAATCTACTATTTTACAGCCAAGCTCATCAGCCTGAGAAAAACGAAGGAGATCAGGCTGAGTGTCAGATGTGCTGCTGGCTTCTTCCGCTTGATAATTCCCCAGCTCTAGTTCAAGAAAGTAGTTTCCCAATACAGATTCAACTGGTACATTCTTCTCATCCAATTGAGTGATGTTATATTTCATGTAAGGTTCTCTCAAAACTTTGATTTGATTGGGACTTCCTTTGTACGGTAACCAAAGATGTGACCAATCTGAAGCGAAATACCCATTTAATTTGGCTGACCAATCCCTACCCAGGACCAAGCCATAAGCATCGGGTATGTCAGCCACTACGATGTTAATAACTTGGCATACTCTGCTATCAGATGCTAGGAGAATTAGGATGTCCTCCATTTCACCAATCACCTTAACGTCTGTCCTATCCAATTGCACCACCCTCCACGTGGATGGCTTAGGCTGCCCATTTATTTTCTTGCATACCGATATGGGCATGACATTAATTAACGCCCCTGAGTCTACTAGACAATTGTGCACGTTATGATTGAAAACTTTAAATGTCAGGAGGAAAGGTGGATGTTTAGTTTTAGACATACCTCCGGTGCTAGCTTCTCCGATTTCTTCTTCATCCCGGGGCTGATTTTCAGTGGGCAGTTTCTCTTCAGATGTTTCAAGTGCTTTCAACAGTTTTTCTTTCTGTTGAGGTACTTTGCACATTTCGAACAATGGGACGTTTGCTTTCACCTTCTTCAAATCTTCAACAGTGTCATATTCGATTTGTGATCTAATGGGCTGAGATTTACTAGCACTTACGTTCTTTTGATTTGACTCAGGCGATGTTCTGTTTTGTCTAGGGTCTTGGTTGGTAATAGTGGATTCTGGTATCTGATCAGCCAAGGACTTGTCCTAAAACTTCTTCCTGACATTCCTTTGCAGCCTCTTGATCTTTGGGAGTAAAAGACTGTCATCACTAACCGTCCCTTTACTTCTAGTTGTCACATTAGCTTCCCTAACATCCTTGCGTCCTTGAGTATTTTCCTCTTCAACGTCGAGCACTGAAACAGAACTCCATAATGCCATAGTCTCTTCCTCCTGTTCTTTTGTAGAAGTGGAAGCAGCACTTTCTTTTCTCTCCTCATCATCTTCTTCTGTCAGTCTGGAATCCAACATCTGATTCATGACCAATGTCATTGAATTTATCCATTGCGGATAGTTCTTTTCGGAGTGAGGCTGCTGATGAAAAGTACAGAAGTTTTCCATACCTATGTCTGTCAAATTCATGGATGCATTCCTTTGAGGAGGAGGTTGGGTCTGATTGCTGTCTTCTCTTTTCTTATAGTATGGCCTGTAGAACTTTTGTGCTTCTTTTTCTTTCTCTAAATCTATGATCTTGTTAGAGAGTTTTTGCACCATTTTGGCCATACCTTCATAGTCTGGTGCTTTCTCCTCCTTAGGCTTAGTAAACAGTAAGGTTTTCCTTTTCTCCCCCGACTATTCAGGATAATATTCGACGCTCTCCCTTTCAGCCTCCACCACTTCCGCCACTTCATAAGTCTCCGTCAAAGTAGGCTTGGCCCTACCTTTTGCAAACATGGCTAAATCAGGACCCAAAGCTGAAGTATAGTATTCAATCAGTACTTTGTCTGAAGGCTTATCTATTTCAGAGAAAGTTTTTAGATATGCCACAAACCTTTGTGTAAATATGTGCACCTTTTCTTTTTTCTCTTTCTTCAATGCACACAGTCCTTTCATGAGGGCAACGTGAGTCTTTTGGATGGCATATTTACTTCTGAATATTCTCTCGAAAGTATCCCATTCTGGGATAGAATTTGTGGGCAGTCCAAAATACCACGAGGCCGCAGCTACTTTGAGGGTATGCTGGAATAGTCTACAAACCACATCTTCGTGCTCCCCAGCCCTTAGACCTTCTAATGCCAAATAGAAACTCTGTAGATGATCATCCACCAGGATTTTTTCGTTTGGGTCAAATTTGGGCAGTAACTTTTCAAAGGATTGGGGTAGGTCGTGCAAAGGTGGGGTCAGATTCAGAGGGGATATGGCTTTCCATGCGGGTGGTGGAGGATTAAGTGGGGGTTGATTGGAGTTAACACTGGCCATGAGTCTGGGTGGAGAGTGAGGGGGTGAAACAGCAGGGGTGTGAGGACGTGCACCAACGGAGGTGTGAACAGGAGAGCTGTACGGAGTGTCTGGGCCTATTTGGTTCAAAGGCAGTTCGACCTCCTGTAAAGCAGTTTCCACAAGCTCTTCCTAGTCTCCAACCAACACGGAATCTTCAATTAGAGGACGGTCTTTCTTCTTGTACTCTCTTCTAGGAAATTCGGGAATAATTGGAAACCCTCCAATCTTCTTTACATAAGCACGGGTATGTCTTCTTAGATCATTTACAATCTCGTTGCGAACAGGATATAGATGTTCACTGTTTTCTTCTTCTGGAAATGGATTACGCGGTTCACTTCTTTCAGAACTGTAAACAGCGGAATGTTCTCTATAAAACGGGTTTCCTCGGCCAGCCATGCACTGGCGGCCCTCCTTCTAGCGCCAAAACTGTTGAGGCCTGGAAAATCGCAGGCGGCAACAGTAAGGGATTCTCCCCAATCAGCGTTCCCAACTAGCCCACTGACTATTTGGTATAGGGAATCCATCCGGTTCGCGGTTCGGCTACCGTGAGTCAAGTAACAAAAAAAAAAAAAACAAAGTTTTACCGGTTGCGGCCCGGTCCACCGAATTTTTTGTATTTTAACTTAAGAGATGAAATGCACGTGCCTAACTAAGTGCAAGGTGATTAGACTGTGAGGGGCGGTCACGATGTGATGCGCAGGTTCTTACCTCTCGTCTTAGACCCACAGGTGACCAAATCACATACAATAAGAAACAAACTAATTATCTAAACTATCCCTAGGGAGCGAGCCATCAATTTTAAGTGAGTAATTCAATTCTTTCAACATGCAGTATGAAGGACTACAATTAGCTGATACTCCATTCAAACACATGAACAATCACAAATATTTAACAACCAGGTAGCCGATTGTTGTATGAAAACCAAAATTACTCACGTGGAAAGATCATGAAAATACCGAAGAACATTTAATAAGAGCACGTAGGTTCAGGAAACTAAACATTCTCACAGTAAATGAAAAGCAGCTGAAAAAGAAATAGTTCCTTTTCACCACCATTCATTGAAATGCATTGATACATTCCATTTCACTTTCTCCAACCAGGTAAATTTGCAGTTTCCTTTTGCAAAACGAAGTAGTTCCTCTTACAAGCAAACATTACAGTTTTTTCCAGGGGAAAAAGCCCCTGTTCAGTCAGGCTTCCCCTTATTTAAACTACAAATCCTGCCTTCTGGGCTGCCCTCAGTGTGTGACCTTTCAGCGTCCTTGACGATTCAGTTTCTTCTCTAGTCATTGCGTTCTCCCAATCATTTTCCATAGGCGTTTACCTTCTGACCGTAACTGCTGAAACTGCCTCCTCGTTGTCTCTGTCATTTGTTTGTTTTGTCCTTTTCCTCGCTCTGAATTGCTTCAGCGATCTATGGAATTCTCCCTGCAAACAACATTGGTGTATTATCCACTAAACTGAGATATTGGGCATTGAAAATTTCTAACCATAATAATAAATTCACAAGGGGCTAGCCTAGTTCATCCGGGCGAGAACTCGCGGCAACACTAAATCGGCGGTCGGGCGATACTTGGATAGGGCGGGAATAGACTTCTGCATCAGATGGGGAAAGGCTTCAGGAGCCGCAACGGCGGAGGAGCATAAGAACCAGGTAAGTGACAACACGGGCGATAAAGGAAACCGGACACCGGAGAGGAGGGTATCGGAGGCTAGATTTCTCTACCACCCGCAACGGCAGATGATGCAAAGGCTGAGTGACGCGGGTGGTAGAAAAGAGCAGTGAGTCGGATGTCGGGTGAAACTCTAATCAGGAGCTCACTCTATCCTCCCGGCCGCAACGGCGGGCAATCAGAAACTTAGGAGCAAGCGATCGAAAAAAACGAATCGGGCGTTAGATGAAACTCCAATCGAGCGGAAGTTTGATCCGGGAGCCGCAACGGCGGGTGAGTTGAGGTTCAGCATCTTCCGAAAGAGGTCCGATCCAAAGTGAAAACCAACAGCGTTAAGGATCAATTACAGCCAAAAACAGTTTTTCTTTGCTAAGGCAACATTTTCATGTTCTATGAGTATTAAACAGACCACACAACCCGAACTAAACTGAACGAGGCAGACAAAATAGCGGGTATTCAACTTCAAGACAAACAGATATGTTCGAGGGGCCAAGCCTTTAACAGTCAATCCAAGCAAAATGATGAGGAGGGGTCCCAGAGTTTAAGTTAAAAATAGGGGAGGAAAAGTTGCGGCAGCAACAGGACCTTTAAGGTCGGAGCCCCAACAGGCCCCAAAGACTCACCAGTGTCCTGTCCCGGGGCACTCTGCAACTTTTCTGGTGGAAGAATCTTGTTGGTGAAGATAGTAAATTTCTTTTTAAGGCTGTGCATGATATCTTCAGCTGCTTTCTCCTTCCCCACTATCTCCTGCAATGTTGCTAAAGATGCTTCACTGGCCTTTTCCTGTGCGAACGCATCATATTCCTTTAAGACTTTGAGTTGGTTGTCCGCAGCAGTGCTCAACTCCAAAGCCTGATTAATAAGGGGCTGCACAGAGTTCACCAACAGTGTTTCTTTCCTTATGCACGCCTCAATATCTCGCTGGAGCTCATTGCTATGCTACACCTTAAGCATCTTCTACATATGAGGCAATGTCTTAATTTATACTTTCACTGTGTCCAGCTCTGTCTGTCACTACTTGATGGTTTCTTGCAGCTTTTTGACTTATTGGTTGTCCTGCAAGTTTTCCCAGGCCTCGACACTTTCGTCCAGCAACTTTGATGCACTACTCACAAGATATGAGATCTTGGTTGCTGAGGCCTGAATATCTCTGTGACGTTGCTCGCTGACCTCTGGTGGACTCTTAAGAATGATGCGAAGTTGAAGCTCCGCAATCTGAGCCTCATGCTCTGCTTTCATCTTCTCTATCTCGCTTCGAGACTGTTGTGCATAGTCTTTCATCTTGACGATTCTTTGCTCCGGTTCTTCTTCAGCTTGCATGTCGAAGTCAGGGAGACTTCGACACGCCTCATCCAACACTTGTGCTAGTGGAGCCCACTTGCTTTCTGCTTCCCTCTTCTTCTGTTCAGCTTCTTCCAACTGCACTGCAAGGCTCTCACTCTGTTTTGCGGCATTCTCTAACTGTATGTGTGAGTGGATGTCTCGTTCTTGGATCTCTTTCATGATTTCCAATTGACAAAGAAGTAGATCCGGCTTAGACAACTTGGCGTAGTCTATCTCAACTGTCATACTCATCTATGATCGAGATGTTGCGTCAGTTATTATGAGGGCTACACTTGGCACTTTTCCTCTATTGTTTCTGGCTAGCCATTGTCTCGTATCAGGCTGCGTGGCTACTGGGGAACTGCTTGTTGCAGCGCCAATTGCTGATCTCTCCACTAATTCCTTAAGCTCTTCAATTCATTGTGCAACGCCGGTGAGCGCATCAAGGTGCGTAGCTACAAACTCTGACCATTTGTTGGTTAATAATTCTATAGACTTTGTCAGAGCCTGATCAAGCTCTTCAATCATCAAAGCGGGCTCTTCAACAATATTCTTTCCCTTCGACGCCTTAGTTTTCTTTCTCGGCGAAGGATTCGTCACTTCTTCTACTTCGGGAGACTTGTGCTTATCTGGGTGATTAGGGTCGGAAATGGTTTTGACCGATTCTTCTTCTTCTTCATCAGTTCCATGATCTCCACCTTGGTCACCTTTTCTCTGCTGTGACTCATCCTATTCTTCGGTCTCTTTGAGTGGGTCATTCTGCTGTAACTGGCTAGGACCTGTGCCCACATATGTTACTGGAGGTACTGGTATATTGGGCCTTGTTCCTATGTCCTTCATCCATTCAGTCGGCCACTGCTTGACTACTGCGAGGATGTCTTCCTAGGTTACCACGTATGGAAACTTCCAGCATGCATGTTTATCATCTGCGCAGGCCTAGATAAAGACATTGTGCATGTCAGCCTTGAAGTTGGCCACTCCAACATACTGAGAGAATAACTCATTACTGAGCTGCGGTGTCTTCAGAATCTCATATGAAATATTCAGGGTGTAGAAGGTGAACACATAGTTCGTCATCTGCTACAAGGCCTTATCTTGCGAGACCCAAAGAGATGCATACCTTGCTGCGCCAAGCATCTCTGGAGGCACATAGACAAACTGCGCCTCGGTAGGTTCTCTCCATCCTACCAGTGCAATAAGCACTAATAACCATGAATAGTGAAAGGGTCTACCTTTCTCTTGCGCATCGCGGACATCTTCAAGGAATTCCCTAGCAATGTACTCTACCCATTTGTAACTGTAGCCTTCGGCACAGTTCCCAGAAATACTGACAATCGGGGCAGGTACTTCATTCGGTCTGCACTTTCGCATTACTTTGCATGCTAGGAGCTCTGTGGTGAAGTGAATTTTTTGGTGCTGAATTTTCAAGGTTTGATACCCTTGCTTTCCTTTCCTCAGGCCGAAGCGGTCCTTCATGTGCTGCACCAACTTCGTATCCTCGTGTTTTCCGACAAACTCAATCCTAGGATCAGGCCCTTCCTTTGGCAAGCTTGTAATCCTATGAATGAGTTCTCCATCAATGGAAATTCTTTGGTTTCCTATCCACAGGTGCCCATCATGCACCAACGCCAATAGCTGCTTGACCACCACGGTAACCTACGTGCTGCGACCAAACTGGGGGACATTTAGCATATTCAACAAGCCAGCTTGCTCCAAGCTAGCATCCCACTGTTTCACTTCCAGTAGTGTCATTCTGGCCTCCAAATAGTGGACAGAGTGCAAGTATTTCCCAAGTGCAAACTACGGAAATTTCCCACGATCATTCGTATCGTGGTCTGCGTACTTGAGCCGGTCGATTTTTCCTGTCATCTTTTTGACCAACTGCACACCCTGTGGCAGCGAATGGATGCATAACGTGAACTTGGCTGTCCGCTTAGGTGGCTGAACTCCTGGTCGAACAGGAGGAAGATATGGTAGACGCTGCAATGCAACATTATCATCCTCACTAAAGTCTTCAAAACCTTTAGGTGGGAGCTCTCCGGAACCAGCAGGATTCATCTTGGGATACTCCGATATCTTTCCTGATGGTTTGTGTCTGTCTTCGTTCCGCTTAGAGCGAACTTCTGGCTTAAACTTATTCCTGGTTGATCATGTCTTAATTGGTTGATTCGGTGCTGGGGGATTCTCTTTACAAGGTGCAGATGCGGGTGGGTTTCTCATAAGGTTCTGCATACCCCTCTCTCTAAATTCTCTCAACAATTCCTGAACTTCGCGATCAGCTGACATGGACTCAACTGTAAAACTCAAGAAAATGAGTAATGCAAAATTCACGGGTCTAGGTATCTTCTTATAGAATCCAACGACCAAATCTGCCATAACTGTGCATTAAAGACACCAAATCTAACAGAGCGGCTGTAGATCTTGTCCAAACGGTGCTAGATTTCTCAAAATCTCATCATTACAGGCAGTTAATGCAGTTAACATACCGGCGCCACCAAATCTAATTTTTTCCAACAGTCGTATTTTAAGCTCCGACACACCTTTCTTCTTCGGCACGACCACTAAATTCAGCTTCACCACAATAAGGAACTTCGACACATCCTGACACCACGACAGAATTTCTTCGACAGCCTCAATGATTCCTGCAGTGAGCATCTTAGCTAGCTCCATCCTGACTTGTTCTTTATACCTAGGATTCAGCCTATAAGGACGCTGCTTTACAGGCTTCGCATCAGGTTTCAAAGGTATTTTTATCACTCCTATATCACCAAGGATACCTTTCATTTCTAAGAACTTCGTCGAAAATAAGTCCTGATACTCATGGAGGAGTTCAGTCACTTTGCTTACCATTTCTTCGTCCCAATAATTTCCAATGGTAGCGTACTTAGGCATTTCTGTTGATCCAATGTTTACTTTCCTTGTTTTCAAGGGCTGAGTTACTTCAGGTGATTCGACTGCTGGTCCATGTACTTCGCAGTGTCCTTCTAACTCAGGAATATTAATGTTGTGAGGGTCATCGTCTTCATCAATGGCGAGCTTATAGCATTCTACTGCATTAGCTTCTTGTTCCTTCCAATCAAGTTGGCACTCGACTATTTATTTATCATCAAACACCTTAGTATGGATCACCCTAATAGCTACATCCAAAGCAGATCAATCCTCATTAATAGAAAATGTGAGCACAAAACTATCAACAAGGCTAACCCAACTTACAGTACCATGGCGAAGCTCCACCTCTGCATACCAGTTCTTTGCTACAGGTTCTAGAGTGTGTACAAACCTATGTACCCATTCTTCACAAGGTACATACTTCCATGCTTCATAACACTGCTCCAAATGTTCCTGAGGACTAGTCTTACCATTAAATCTGCTTTGCACCTCCTGAGGTTGATCTATGAATCTCAGGCCAAGAAACTTTTGAGAAGCTTTCCAACTATGAATATACTTTTTATGACCATTCCACCATCTGGAAACTGCAGCTCTAAATACTGAATCTAGAGTCTCCATTTTCTGTGAATCTGGTACTTGCTCTGAGAATTGTACAATAAAATCTTCTGGGTCTGTCAAGCCATCAAAAGTAGGTAAGATCTTTGTCTGTGAACCAACCCATCTGATAGACTTGGTAATTCTTGCACATCGATATCCATGTAGCTCATAAAGTCTATTCTGCCAATTCTCTAGACCTTCGTCTGAATCAGTCATGCAAGAACTGTCACACTGCCAATCCATTATACCTTCAGTAGTAGGGTTAACATAGTCTTCTTATTTAGCTATGATGTTGTAAATATGATCCAAAACATTGTGATCTCCATCTCTTACTGGATCTGTATACCTTTCTACTTGAGAAGGGTCCAACTATACTATGACTCTCAAGCCTTTTCCTTCAAAAGGCATATGTCTGTTTTTAAGGTTGATTACTGCATAATTGTCTATTGCCCATTCAATTCCTAGCAATGCTGGATAGGGGTTGCTATCATCAATTATTTCAATGACTTCAAAATCTGCTAAGGTACTGACTCCATCAATGTCCACAGGTACACTAGGGAATCTTCCCAAGGGCACAATCTTCTGCTAATTGGCTAATATCAGCTGTATAGGGGACCATTCAAGCGTAGGTCTTCCCATTTGTTCCCATGTCTGCTTAGTTAGGACATTCACTTCTGATCCCGGGTCTAAAATGATATCAGTCATGTCATAATCTCCTATCTGAGCATGCAATATCATTTCTCTTCGAGTCCTTCTAACTCTATTAATAGTTTTTCCTCTATTAGAGCTTCGCTGACGTTCGTAAGACTGAACAACTTTCTGTAACTCATTCAAAGCATTCTGATTTCTTAATAGCTTCATACAACTCTGTAAAAATGATGTTAGTGTACTTACTTGATCTGGCGAAGCTTCTTGAAACTGTTGTTGATGTTGTTGCGTAGTTGCTACTGATGTTCTCGGATCAGCAAAGTCTTTTTTAGCTTCCATAAATGTTCCTTTTTCTCTTCCAACATCGAAGGCTGGAATTTTCTCTGGGGTCTTGTGGACCCAAGCCTCGTCAGGCTGTTTCCCCTTATTCTGGACTTGTGTCATAGCTCCACTCCTTGTAACAACGTTAACTGCTGGGACAGGTATTTTCTCTACAGCAATCATCTGAACATTCTGAGTAGGAGTGTCATTTCTTTCTTGTATCTTGGATATCAACTGTGGGCATTGCTCAATCACATGATCAACTACTCTGCAATATCGACATGTCGAAGTTGGGTTCTGACAGTCCCTAGCTACATGTCCTACCTAATTACAGTTATAGCAAATAACTTGGCCTTTCCCTCTTCCAGGCATACCACCATGACCTCGACCTCTGAAATTACCTCGACCTGATGTACTACCATGGTAACCATATCCATCATTTCCTTGTGCATCGGGTTGTACCCTATAAGCATCATAGTTTCGCTCTCTCATGAGGTCAAATCTGCAACATTCGTCTTTGTTGTGCCCAAATGACTTACAAAACTTGCAGTAGGGATTCTTAGGTACTTGAACATATCTCTGCAGTAGATAGAAATATTCAGGTCGATGCTGGCTAGTTGTTCTACAGATCTCACAATATAGGACATTAGGGTTAAACGGGTTCAGTGCACCAGTATTCAAATAATTCCTTAGTGTAGGACACTATTCTTTGTCATGACCTTCTATCTTACATCGTGTACACCAAACCTCTTCTCGAATAGATTTCCATTTTTTCATGTCGTGAAGCTCCAAATCCATTTCTACTAACTGTGCTTGTATTTGGGCTATTCCAGAATTATCTCCAACAGGAGGTGTTTCAAGTTTCATAGCAATTTCCAACGCCTCTTGCTGATCAGCAACCTTCTGTTGCATAAGTGGAGTCCTGATATGAGGCAATAGTGCTGCGATGATCCATTCTTTATGCTGTTCTGGTCCAATAGTGAAACTAACTTGATCCAACAGAACCTTGAACCTCTGATCAAAGTCCCAAACTGATTCACCTTGCTTCTACTGAATTTCTTTCAATTCAGTTATACACTGTGATTCTGATTTAAGCTTATTGAATTCTTTGATCATTGCTTTTTTAACATCAGCCAAGGCATGGTTCTAAGTACTGGAAAACTTCATAAACCAGGTCAAATCTTGGTCTCTGAAAGAGGTGAACAGCTACGCTCTTCTTGTATTTTGATCCAGAATATTCTTAGCAGTCCAAACAGCTTCGCATAAGAACCAAAACTGCTCTGGATCCTCTGATCCAGTTCCTTTAAAGACTGGGAGCTTGATATCATCATTCACCTGGGCCATATTGAATTGGGGGGGGGTGGACAGGGGGAGGAGGAGAGGGAATACTGGTAACAGGAGGAAGGGAACTTTCTAAGGTAGACTGACCTGCGATAGGAATACTCGAGCTAGGGTTACTTTTAGACTGCAAAGGGTTCTCAGGGATAACAGATCTGCGTTGTGGAGTTATAGGAGGGTTTCTAACAAAAGGGGTTTCTTCAAATTCAGATTCTTCTGGGCTTAATGAGGTATAATCAGTATTTTGTCCTAGGGTAAAAAATCCAAAAGTTTGCTTGTATCTTTTACCGTTGCGAAGCAAACCACTTTGCTCATCGCAGTCACTTTCGCTTCCAAACATAGGTTAGTAGCAATAAATCTAGCAATCTGATTCGATAAGTAATATGCCTTTTTTAGCCAAGAGCATTTTAATTTTTAGACTTAATGAATTTAGGTACTTACCCCTTAGTCCTTTGAAAATTTGTCTTTCTGCTTTGCTGAAATAAGTATGTGTGTCGATGGCGAACTCCGTCACAAATGCGTCAAGGGTTCACGTTATCCAGAAGTCAACAACTCTTGATACCGCGTTGTTCACACTTTTTAATAGATTAATTCTTTCCGGGGTCCAGGAAGGAGACTGATCTTCTTTGAAGTTTTTCTTTCTTTCTGCCAACTTGGATAACCACTGGTGCAATTCTATCTGGATACTACCAAAGAAAATTTCATAAATATCAGAAAAATGTACCTTTGCAAGAAGTTATCTGAGCTACAACGAGGATATTTATTTTCTTGTTCAACAAGTTTCAGATAGGTTTCGTCAATCCAGTCACTGATTTCTTTTACTGAGGGCCTCCAAATCATGTCCCTCTAGGTACGACGTAGATCCCTCTTGAAGCAGATACTGGTTCAACCGGCAACGGAACCAATTTGTTGGGGCTTAGGGTAGACCCGATTTCTTATACTCTTATCTTATCACCAACAAAGAGACCCACAGTGTTGGCCCTTTCGGCAACAACCTGCAAACAGGTTGCAGTCTCACCCGAAACAGCTATGGGGTGCCGTAGAATCAGGTTTATGCAGGCAAAAGAGGGATATTATTGTACCTTTAGCCTTAAAAATGAGTAATCATGCAATACAGAGATTTGACATACACTTAAATAGATTCGTAGTTTAGATCAAAAGACAGTTACTTGCTTAACCCTTAACTGGGAATTCACAGCGAAGTTAGTACTTAACAGTTTATCTTACTTTATCATTCATCTACTTATCAAATGCATAAAAATATAACAGAAACAACACAAAAGAACCACCACAACACAAGATATATGTGGTTCACCCCTAGTGTAGGGGCTACGTCCACAGAACTATGTTTATATTCAACACTTTACAAACAACACAATTTTGATCTACGCACTTAGCTGCAGATATTCTCAACAACCCAAAACTACGCACTTAGCTACAGATCTTCTCTTCCAAAACCCTCTATGCACTCAGCTACAGAGTTCATCCACGCACTCAGATGGGACTTAACCTTACTTACAAAACCCTCTGCGCACTCAGCTGCAGAGGTCATCCACGCACACAGCTGGGACTTAACCTTAAACCCAAAATAGGCCTTAGCTTCTTCACATCAAATTATCATCATACAAAATCGTACTAAAAAGCCCTTTTCTCCTTTACATAAGTGCCTATTTATACAAGTGCACTATTAAAATACCATGGGCTTAAACCATGGGCCTAAACCATGGGTTTAAACCATGGGCCATTTACAAAAAGAGGGGCTTCGACCCAACCCCAAAACCCCTATGACTATTTTGGACCGTAACTCCGCTTACAAGCTTCGCACCAAAACCATGGAGTTGCCAAAATTAAGGACCTTTAAGGTAGGAGCCCCAACATTGAGTCCTCCACCTGGGCCTCCACCACCTCAATCCTCCATCTCTTGATAGCAAGCTCACAATCAAATTCAAGCTTGGGAATAACACAAAGTGCTCCAAGGGACAAAGGGATGCAGACTCAAGTATAAGCAAGCTACGACAATAATGGACTATAGTTGTCTTGCTCTTCAATTCCTCTTCTTCAATGTATCCAAAGGGTTCCTTATATAGTTCTTCAATGAGGTAATGGAAGGTCAAATCCGAGGGATCTTGAGGCATATGGAAGGCCAAGAGATAAGTGATTCGGATCCACATCAAGGAAAACTCCAAAAACATTTGGCCTTTTGCACACATCCTAATGTACGTGGGCTTAGGGGTAATATCCGCATATATACGCGAGAAAGGGATTAAAAATCGTGTATAGCAAATAATGAGTANAGGTACAAAAATAGTCCATGGGGTCCAAAGAGTCTACAGAGGGACAGGGAAGGCCATAAAAGTGTGATCAACCATGTGTGGTAAAATCAGCTATAACAAGAAGAAATGTTGTAAATATTATCAAGTCCACCCTCATGATACTCTCCTTGGATAGGTTACACTTACCTTTGTCCCTCCAATGGATCCAATAGTGCAACTACTCTCATTTATGAATCCTCGAATGAAAAAATCATCTTCTTGAAGTTGATGATGGTCTAATTTTTAATGGCCCAATTGATACCGAGGAGTCCTGGATATGGATTAATATCATCGACAATTTCTATTACTTCAAAATTGGAATAAGTTCAAATCCATTCTACTTCGACAATGACTCTTAGTAGTCAGCCAATTGGAAGAGCCTTCAACTGATTTACCAACTAAAGTTGGATGGGGGACAACACTAGTTTTAGCTTTCCCATACTCTCCCATGTTTTCTTTGTCAGAATGTTGACATCTTAGCCAAGATCCATTATAATGAAATCCATATCATAATCTCCAACTTGAGTATTCATATGAAGCTCTCATCCAATATTCCTTCTTTTATGAATATGATTAACAACCTTCTCTTATTGGATATCTTCTTCATTGTTCTTCTAATATACTAAATAAATTTTCCAATGTGTTTTCATCCTTAACTAAAGCCAGACAACTTTTTAATAAATTATTTAAAGTACTTATCTTTCTAGGAAAAATCGATCAAAGTGAGTCAACATATCATGTACTGGTCCTCCATCAAATATTAGAGGAGCATTTGAAGTTGAAGCTCCATCGCCCTCCCCTAAAATCATTCTAGGCCTCAAAGAAGACCCCTTTCTCTTTCTAGACATCAAAAGGTATTTGTCATTGTGCTACTGGTCATATCCTAGAATCCTGAAGATGAATCATTTTATATTCTCCTATTGCATATCCTCCTCTAGTCACCACAATGACAGTCAATGGATTTTCTCTTGGTTCAACCTTAATCTTTTGAACATTCTGGTTTGCATTTTGGAGTTGATTATGATTCTAATTGGTTTTTGCTTTCCTTTTCACAATAATTTGTGGATAATCTTCAATGGTGTAGTTCAATGCTTTGCAATAGGAACATGTTGACGTGGGATTTTGGCAATATCTAGCATAATATCCTGTTTGGCCATAGTTATAATAGATTAATTGGCATTTACCTAGATTAAATCCTTCTTGTCCTCATCCACAGAATTTTCCCCTAGGTTGATTGAACTGTGCATTTTCTCTTTCAACTTGAATTTTCTTGTCACCCTTCATTAGGTAAGTATTGACTGTTCATTCCTGGAGAAACTGATATGCTCAACATTCATTTTCATCATTCCCAACATATTGACAGAAATTACAATAAAGGCTTGCAAGTGTGCTTACTATTTTTTGTAGATACAAGCATTCTTCGGATTGGTGTCCTCGAGTTTGGAAGACTTTGCACCATGGAATACTCAACTGAATAAGTGGATTTGGTGCTCCAACATCAAGATATTCATGAAAAACTAAATATTGATTCTTATGATGTCCTTTTTTTTACATCTTATACACCATATCTCTTCACGTACTTCTTTCCCTTTCTTAATGTCCTGAATTTGTAATGACATTATGGCTATTACAACTATTCTGATTTGATGGAAAACACTACGGAAAATTTTTGGGTCTTACCTCAGTTTCTAGAGATGTACACGGGGTCATGGGTATGTCACAGATTTAGGTTCAGTGCATATATGTAACTTCTTCCTCCTATGAAATAAGTCGATAGTCTTCTTCTTCTTCGTAAGACTCCTCGTCGAGTTGTGGCATCAATTCATAGGATTCCCTTCCAGTCACACTGCAACTTTGTCTCCTGGTCGTAGTCCTTCTCTTGTTTGACAGGAATCTCTTCCCACTCCTTAGGTGGCCATGCTCTTTGTCAGTCTCACTTACTTGTCCTTGGATCATTTTAGCTTATCCTGCACATTCTTCCCAAACCTTCTTCCAACCGATACCCATACCCATACCCTACGCATACAATCACTTTGCTCATAAGAGTTCATTCTCAAACCCCCCTTTTCACATAACATCGTAATCCATAATTTTAAAGAGTTGAAGTACCTACCTCACAGGCATCAAAAGAACCCATGCTCTGCTTCGCTATAATATTTGACAATATTAACACCAAATTTAGTGAGATATCCTTCTAGAATGCTATCAACCCAAAAGTTGACTTCCCTTGATATCTTGTTATCGACACACATTAGTCGCTTGATCAACTGAGGTGTCCAGCTCTTAGGCTCATCCCTTGTAAAATTATCTTTTGGAAGGTCAATCTTGATAGCAACTTATTTAACAAAATAGGAAACTCGCTGAATTTTTTTTCATGAATATCATAATAGACATACCTTCCCAACCACTGTCCTTGAGTCAGTCGCGTATCTCAATTTTCTTCTTGAGTAAATTCCTTTGACTTATGAACTAGCCACATCTCAATCTCAAGATTTTATGGATTCCACATAAATATATCTCCTTCACAATGATCTTGGTCTTGTAAATGGAACCATTTGTTGGCACACACTTAACACAACACTGGTTCACACAACATCACACCAACAAAAACAAGATATTGACTCGAAAGGGTGTTAGCCCTTCCAGGAACACTTGCAAAGCAGATGAAATCTTACTCAAAGTACATATGGGAGATGCATGAACTATGTTTTCACAATGGTGAAGGGGAACCTTACTATACATAACATTGACAAAACCAACTACGGTAGTTTAGAGACTGCAATGGGTATTCAAAGAGTTATCCGCAATATTAACCATCTTTATAACTATATAAATAGTTAGTGTAGTGTCATTCCATCCATTCATCTATTCACATATATCCATTTATGCAGTAGTAAACAACAAAAGTCATCACATACACACATCATGCAAAAAAGACACCAAGATTTAATGTGGAAACCCAAGATGGGAAAAACCACAAAAGCACTTGTTTATTATGAAGATTCACAGCTCGAACACTTTAAGTCTGTGCACAAATCCTACATAAATTTCTCCATAACTCCATTACAATATATCTGTGCACACATCCTGAAAATCGATCTCATACTATGCGACTCAGCTTAATCTTTGACAAAATAGTACATAACTCATCGACCAGATAAAAAACAATTATTATCTTCTCAAAAAATGGATAACCCTAAAAATCCCAACCTATTACATATTGATAGGATCCAATGGTCATTTTATAATCTGCTTCCACTACCCAATCTCATAAATATAAGTGGACAAAAACTCTAACCAACTAACCAACCTTTCAGTTGGAGTTCATCAAAATAGTTGGCCTTCCTCCATCTTTGCCTAAAACTCTGGAGCTGACCACTTCCTCGATAATTTCATCGCAACTCTGTTCAGACTTTGACTGAAACTTTAAAAATGGTGCCTAGAATAACCAAAACAAACCCAGAGCCAACAAGAAGCATAATACCAATTTATATGAGTGCACCTACTAATATTTATCTTAAATAATCCATTCATTTCTTCGTTTCAGATATAGATTCTCTTATCTTTCAACAATCACTATGAACTCTTCCATAGAGATGGGTATTTCTATATATATATTGGTATCATTATTCAAGTCATTACCCTAGATGCAAAATACAAACCTATTCAATTTTTGAAATCCCTTCTTATATGTTTCCATAGTTCTCTCATTTTTCTTTAGATCAAAGAATTCTAACATGTGATTTTGCAAAAAAATGTTCTGTAAAAAAATTCTTATAAAACATTTCTTTGAAATTTCTACACTTGATGTACCATTTCTCAATCTCTTCTCCTAGTGTCTAAGGTTCTTCATCATACTTTTGGTCATTTTAATTTCCCATTGTAATGGTCCATCTCCTTGAATGTGTTTGGTTTCTTCCATTTGGATTGACATCGAGTATGATTACGAGATTCCAATCATGAATTAGAATTGGAATCCATGTTAAAATATTCATTTGATTCGACTCAATCTGTGTTACAATCAATGGGTCTTCACTCAATGAAACTATGTCATAGTGTATTCATTTATGGGATATTAGAGAATACCCCTAATTTCACTACATATTAATAAATTCCTATAAAAATCCTATTGTCTACCCCCCTGCCAATACATATTTCCAATTAAGAGAAAACCTATTTTTATGATATATTCCCATTTTTTACTAGATAACCCTTTTTACACACCCCAATAGCTATAAACCCCCATACCCTACTTACCCATTGACTTTATTTTTCACAATTTAAAAACTACCCTTCATGAATGAACACGATAAGATATTGGTCAAGAAGGTAAATCCCTTGTGGTTCTAGAATTTTTGTTCGTTTTTTTTTTATCTTGATTTTAACCTCTTTATCTTTTTCCTTGGTATTGTTTCTCTTGTTCTAAGTTGATACTTCCACTTTTAAATTAGTCCCCCTCTTAGAAGTTATGCCTCTAGTAGGAGTATCTTCTATTTAGGGATGCTTTCTTCTTTGTATTTTAATATTCTTTTCTAGCCCCTCAATTTGTTTTCTCAAATATCCTACAATTTTTTTTCTAAATCTTTTCTTGCTATTTATTCATCCTTATTAAAAGATCAAGTTCCTCTCTTGAATTCAATTGGAGGTAAAGTTCATTCAACTTATTAAGGTTTTCAATTCACTTTTTTCTTACATAAAATCTTATGTTTAAATTCTTATTGGAAACAATCATCATCACAATGAATTAAAGCTAATACTAATTGAATTAAGAAGGAATTCCAACATCATTGAGACTTCAAAGTATGGAACCGTCTTTTACCCATTCAACACTAAGTTAATTCCCAATTATGAATTATATGATAGATTGGCAATCAAATAACTTCCAATATAAAGATGAGACTCATTAAGATAGGAATAAAACTAACTCATAGGTTAACATATGAGAATGAAACCTACGTTCATAATACAAAATTATAGAACAAGAGAAAATTGCATGGGAAGCCATGTATTTTTAGGCGTTGTTCATTCATATATTCACAAGGGCTTACCAGCTAGTTCATATAAGTTACCATTGGTATTAGGGAAATTTCCTTTGCGATTGATATTACAGCATTATGGATAAAATTTGATATTTCTGTGAGCCTCTCGTAGGAATTTGAAAGTGGAATTCACTAAAATCTAAAGCATGTAGCCATGTTTCTAAATTCGATATCTTGCACACAAATTTTGGTGGACATAGAGCGATGCCATTCACTTATTAAAGATGGTTGGGTTTTCTTGGTATCCATGGACACCCAGCACCAACTCTTAAGATGGTTGGGTTTTTTGGTATCCATAGGATTTGAACCCACGACCTTTCAGCTTAGGGGGCATCTTAACCATACCTAGCCACCAACTATTCTACATTTCATGAATAAAAATTTGATTTGTATTAGTATCATGTGAAAAGAAGTTAAATTTGTACTAAAGCCATTTTTTTTAATAAAAATTTCAGATATGAGAAAAGTTTCATCATGATTTTATTTCTAAATTGAAAGTAATTGTATTTTTATGTCCCTGACAAGGGGATATATATGAA
The DNA here is from genome assembly GCA_001517045.1 of Pseudotsuga menziesii. Taxonomy (NCBI): domain Eukaryota; kingdom Viridiplantae; phylum Streptophyta; class Pinopsida; order Pinales; family Pinaceae; genus Pseudotsuga; species Pseudotsuga menziesii. Next base: position 341,908 of record LPNX010665678.1, on the reverse strand, counting down.
TCGCTTAGAGCCATTATTGGGAGTAATTTGTAGTAACTTTAAAAAAAACATGGAATTTCGACTAAGGTTGTTTATTATTTTAAAAAAAAATTAAATGTCTACTTTTCTAGATTACTATTGGTTTGATGGAGATGACGTTGCCTTGGGTTCCTGTGCCCCAATACCTGGCAGCCTGGCTGATATCATCAATGTTATAATTCCCAAACCTTTTATGTTTTTGGCACCTCCTAAACAATACCTCATTTATCATAAATCTGTCATCCATGATTCAAATAGCACGCAGCAAGGATGACAATTAATATTCCATATTTTCACGATCTGGCGGATTAGACAACCATGGTCCACATAGCAAGCTGATATCCATGGAACTTAATAATATGATATAGACAAAACAAAATACATTGACACATTCTGGCCAAGCATATTAAATTGTACAAAGTGTCAATATATTTAAATAGGTGCCAACTTAAGGTTACCAAACTCAACTTTTGTAGTTTTCCAGCCACAGATTGCATGAAGAGTTGCATTTTTGGGTATGTGAAGTGCTTTAAAATCTAAGTTGCCATCTGCATTCATCATATGCCGTCAGCATCTAGGAAGGTGATGACCATTGTTTGTGACAAAAGTGTTGCTTCTGTTGGTTATTTAGAATATACAACAATATGTGTTAGTTTTTCATCAAG
>LPNX010665678.1:268583-340734 GCA_001517045.1 Pseudotsuga menziesii | reverse complement strand
AAGTCATCTTCATCTTCAAGTCATCTTCATCTGTAAGTCATCTTCATTGGATCTGGATCATCTCTCGATCTGGATCATCATGGAACATCATCACTGGATCTAGATCATCTCTCGATCTGGATCATCATTACTGGATCTCGATCATCACTCGATCTGGATCATCATTACTGGATCTCGATCATCACTCGATCTGGATCATCCTAGGTGCTATCTCATGATTCTTCTCATCATAGGAAGTTCTACAGAGCCAGTCCTTTTTCATACTGGATGTATCATCTCAGAGCTGGTCCTTTGTCATACCAGATGAGGCAGCTACTTAGAGCTAGTCCTTTTTCAAACTAGATGAGCCTTCCCAAAGCTAGTCCTTTTTCAAACTAGATGAGACATCTACACAGAGCTAGTCCTTTTTCAAACTAGATGAGTCTTCCCAGAGCTAGTCCTTTTTCAAACTAGATGAGTCTTCCCAGAGCTAGTCCTTTTTCAAACTAGATGAGGCATCTACACAGAGCTAGTCCTTTTTCAAACTAGATGAGTCTTCCAAGAGCTAGTCCTTTTTCAAACTAGATGAGGCATCATAGAGCTGGTCCTTTTTCAAACCAGATGTGGCATCCACATAAACCTGACAATGGAAGGAACCAATCCTCTCACCATGTCACAGCTCTTACATCCAACCATGGAAGGAACCAATCCTCTCACCATGTTGGAATGGCACAGCACTTACATATGACCATGAAAGGGAGCAACCCTATCACCATGATAGAATGGCTCAGCCCTTATATCTGACCTACTCGTCAGAATGGCTATCGATCTCAGCACTCATATCTGACATGGAAGGAACCAATCCTCTCACCATGACAGAATGGCTCAGCCCTTACATCTGACCTACTTTTCAGAATGGCTATGGATCTCAGCACTCATATCTAACATGGAAGGAACCAATCCTCTCACCATGATAGAATGGCTCAGCCCTTACATCTGACCTGCTCGTCAGAATGGCTTTGGTACTCATCACTTTCCCTTGGAGGAAACCTTGATCTGGAGAACACCAAGCTTCTCCTTGAAGTACTCAAACTTCACTCTTGCTAATGGATTTGTCAACACATCAACTATCAATTCCTCTGTCGCAACATACTGGAGCTTCACTGCTCCTCTATGCACCATATCCCTAATATAGCGATACTTGATCTCGATATGCTTCGACTTGTCATGGAACACTGGATACTCTGACAACTTCACGCAACTCTGGCTGTCACAATGTATACAAGTAGCATCCAACTGGAGATCAAATATATCAGACAGTAGCTTCCGTGGCCATACTGCCTCACAACTAGCTAAACAAGTTGTGACATACTCTGCTTCAGCTGTACTCAATGCCACACAGGATTGCTTCCTGCTAAACCAAGAGATCACACCTGATCCCATACTGAAGCAACACCTTGAAGTGCTCTTCCTATCGATGGCACTACCTGCCCAATCTGAATCAACATAACCCTCCAGGTTAATCTTTTGATTCGTATTGTACTTGATCCCATAATCAACTGTACCCTACATGCTTTGCAACCATCAGGTGAACATGTCTCGATGTGTTCACAACAAAGCAAATATCTGGTCTCAGGTACATCAAGGACCCAATCATCTGATGATACATCGTAGCATCAACTGTCTCTGATGAAGAATCACTTAATAGCTTCATTTTCGATGCCATAGGTGTGGTCATGCAGTCCATCATCCTGAACCTCTTCATTATCTCTACTGCATACTTCCCTTGTCCAAGGAAGATTCCATCTGCACTCTACCACACCTCCATGCCTAGAACAATAGTGCATCGACACATAACAGGAACATCACTGGTCTTCCGCCTTTAACCTTGAAGCAAAGGTTGGAATCCACTTTACTCTCAGTAAATCCTAGAGTCATCAGTAATCTTCCCATCCTGTCGTACTATGTTGAACCTCAATATATTCTGTAGTCACTCCCTCTGAAGCGAAGCATCATACTCCCTCTGTCTTCTGTACTCTATGCACTGAAAACATTCTGTACCGGAGTGACAAGTAGCTTCCTATGATACTAATATTCTATGTGACCATCTAGTGTATAGACTTGCATCTTCAGCTTTGTAGCAAAGGTTAATATCTTCATCAATATCATCATGTATGTGTTTCCCATGGGTGTCTTCTGAACTCGTACAATGCCTTCTTTCATTTGCACACATGATTATGCATGTCATGTGACTTCACTTCTAGTAGTTGTAAATGTTTCTTCGTCGTCTATGCCTTCTTTTCGTGAGAAGCCTCATGCTATGAATCTTGCTTTGTATCCCACGATGTTTCCATCTACTGCATGATGGAACTATGAACTTCTCTTCAGGTCTCGATACTACGCCCTGACATCATTCTTCTTGAACTGGTCTTCCATTTCTTCTTAGTTACTTCTTCATGGCTGGAAGGTTCTGCATCAATGATGTCATTGCATTCATCATATTATTCTTTGTCTTGAAATGTCATCACTTGTTCTTCGGAACAAGTCTTCATTCTTCTTTTCTTGTAGGTGATTATGTATGCGATCTTTCCTACAAGTCAAATGCATTTGTATGGTTAGAACATTTCATAAGGAATATTCATACTAGAAAATACTTATGCATAAATATATGATCATGCAACTACTTTAGCCAATACAACATTCATCCATATCTCACTGAAACTTTCTAGATGCCTTCCATCTCTACCAGGACAACATTGAGATTGTGCACTAATCCAATATGTCAGCAAAGAGGTTTCATTATAGATAAGTAGCAATGGAGAATTTGTTTAGCACCATGAGATACTTACCCATCACATGCATATTAGTAGTATACTGTCATTAATGCAAACATCCTATTATGCATAATACATCAACTAAATATCAACAAATGCATAACAAAATAATATCATGAAATGACAATTGAATACTTATCTTTATTTGTTTCATGGGTAGATTCCTTCTTGAGCCTTATGCTTCATCATCTCCTTCATTCATAATAGCATCGTTTCTTATTCAAGAGTTGAGTTCTTCATATTCCTCATTGCTTGAGGGATCTTCTTTGGATGGTAAGAGCTTGTTATTCAGTTGCTCTCATCTTCTCTTCTCTTCTTATGAGTCGAGCTTCTTCATATTCCTCATCGCTTGAGGGATCTCCTTTGGATGGTAAGAGCTTGATCTTCAGTTGCTCCCACCTTCTCTTCTCGAGCTTCTTCTTCTTGTGAGTTCTCTTTCTAGAGTCTATTGAAAGTAATCACTTCCTTCTAGCACACATTCCTCACATGAATGAATTCCACGATCCTGGGAGGCCATTCAAGGTGGCCATCACCACTTCTGCATTCTTCACTTTTTCTTTTACCGCTTCAAGTTGTTCTTTTATTTGAGAGACTCTTATGACTGCATGGTCTCTGCATTATGGATCTTCACATTGTTCAACCGGTTTCTTAAGGTCATGTTCTAATTTCTGTTCTTCCCTTCAAATAGCTTGGTCAAGGAATCAACATCTTCGGTGTCTTTAAGGAAGACACTTGTGGTACAAGTTGATCCGTGACTGAATCAACCATGATCTTCTTGGCCTTGACCAAGTTCTTTTTGTGAAAGGCTTCTAGCCTCATCTCCCTCTGAAATTGGAACCTCCATACTCATGTAGGTGTCCAATACATTTTCTTCAGAGAGATCATATAATTCCAGGATTGGAAGTTGTCAACTTCCCCAAGCTTGTCACCAAGCTGTTGTGATATATCACTTTGAAATGAGAACCTCAAATGAAAATAGCAAAGGATTAGATCTTACCGATTTGAGGTGTCCGTCCTGGTTCCGGAGCTGGATGATCTAGGGTTTGTCATAGAAACCCTAATTTTCAAACTTGGAATCTTTCAGATCTGATTGGATATACAAATAGATCTCTTCAAATGGAGTTGTCCAATGTACTCCTTTTCTGAAAACAGTGGAGGGAAGCTCCCGGAACAGGAAGCCCTAATTTTCCAATTTCTTCTGCAGAAATTCCTATTACTGTTTCTATGATATCTCCAAAATTACTGCTCCTATGTGTCTGAAATTTCGCACTGTGTCTGAAATTTCATCAGAATTGGTTTCACCATTTGGGATTTATGATCCTTTTCCCAAAGTGACCTGTTACAAGACTGTTCAGAACAGCAAAGTTGTACGGCATTCCACATGTCACTGGTTCATCTTCTGAGTCTGATATTTGCATCAATGAAATTACAGTCCGTTCCCTTTCTGGAACATCTTTAGGAATTCCATTTGGACCTCTGTAGCCCAATATATTGCAATTCTCCCCAGGTGTCCTGTTTATGGATGATTTCTGGAAGAGGCTGGAACCCTAACTTTGAGAGATCATATCTCCTGTAATATAGCGAATCTGAGGCCGAATTTTCGATAAAGTGTTCCTCAGGATTTAATCTTCGGCCCCTACAATTTTTAGCTTCTGAGACTTCACTAACCTCGAAATATAGCGATTGTACCAAAACTTATCAGTTTTAGTATTTAGGGTTTTTCAAGCTCGGGGTCAAACTAGGGTTTGACTTTCCCAGAGTTTCACCCAACCAAATTTCTTGATCCAGGTCTCTAAACTTCAGCTATGATGAGGAGAAAAATCCTATGTAGGTCTCACTCAAAAATTCCTCTTCTGTAGAAAGCCCTAATTTCCACATCGAAAACTGAAAATGCTCGGAATCGAATTTCACTTCAACAGAAAGATGCGCCCTTCAATGGAGAATCATTCTAGCATACTTTTGCTGATAGATTGTGGAGAGAGAACCAAAAAGTAAGAAGCCCTAGATTCTGTAGCTGCACAATGTCTTCTTCTCAGGTTAGCTCTGATACCATGTTAGTTTTTCATCAAGTAAGCTAGCATTATGATCTTAGGATCTTTTCACTGAGAGAATAACAAGCACAGCAATAAAACATAAGCACATCACAAGAGACAAGAGACACAAAGAGTTTTCCTCAGGAAAACCATAAAGGAGAAAACCCCGCAACTTCCTTATAGATAGAATCAGCACCAAAATAGTAAGAGATCTCCCAAAACAGCAGTAGTCTTCTTCTTCTTTTGTCTAGTCCCAGTATTTCCTTCTTCACTAGTGCGCCACACTTGAGTGAGTGAATGATGTGTGTGATAAATAGAGAGTCTCACTCTCTATTTATATTCTTCCGTTCACTTGAAGTGCACTCAATCATGTCGGCCCAACTTAACATTTACTTACTAGAGCCTACATCTCTATGAGTGTATAATAACCCTAGTGCCCCACCACTTGTGGGGACTTTGCCTCCTCCGACCAATAGGAGGGTAACACAATAGTGGAGACTATTGCCCCGACTTACAATGACTCACCTAGGGTTGACTTCACTAGGATAGTCTAATAACCCAATGGCCACACAACTGTGGGGACTTTAACCCTTTACAAATAGGAGGGTTACCCACAATGACTTGACATGACTTTCTCATTATAGCAACTTCCCGATCGAAACATCGGGGCATGACATGACTCAAATACATCTCGAAATAAACATCGGGTTATAATAGATAAGAAATACAAGTGAATACATTCCGAAGTTACAATTACATCAACAATATGTACATGTTCTAGTTCTAAATGAAAACATTTACTAATCCACTGAGCAAAGTAATGAGGGCTGGCTCCGTTCAGTAAAAAGTTGTTTAACTATGTTGAATTGCGGATTTTGTATTTATTCAATGTTTTTCATGCAAATTTTAATTTTCTATAACCTCTTACGGATTACATTCCTTCATCTTCTCTTATTTTATATAAACCATTGTCGTCTTAGAAATCTCCAATTTAATAAAATTACGATTGAAGAGTTCACTTGATTCAAACAATGAACAATATGGCATGGTGCGAAATCCTCCATACTCTTTTGGACAGTGTTCCTAACATTTTCTGATGCATTTTTCATAGGCAATTATTTTAAGCTGCATGGATTCATAAATTCCTACCCTTGTTCAGAAATGGAGTTGGCCAACAAACACCAAAATGATTTCATGTCGGGTTATGAGAGAACAGAAAAAGAAAATTCATGCACTATTCTAATCTTGAGGGTATATTATTAGTTGGAGAATGGATATTTTATGTTTTCTTCTGTTTTGGCGAAGAAATTTGGTTCTGCGTTTAACATAATTGCCACTTCTCTGGACAACAGAGGTTTTTACTTCTTGTTCTGTTGTATATCCCAATTCCATCTTACTGCTTGTTTATGCAATTTATTTTCGGTTTGATAGATTATAAACCCGTTCAATTTGTTCTTGTATGTGGCTTTTGATGCAGAAAAGTTGTTGACATTTTATCGATCGAACTGCTTGGAAAAAAATCTGTGATTTAGAATGTCTTGGAGGAGTTCTATTGCATGGGGTTGATGCAACTACTATGGATAAACTTGAATCCTTGAGGGACAGTATGTTTGATAAGATAGTTTATAATTTTCCTTGTTTCAAGCCTTGGAGCTGTTTCAGGCCTTGGAGCTGCACCAACAAAGACAATAGTTTGTGCACTCGGTCCAGCCTTGCTGATTTTTGGGTTTTCAGTGTTGTTTCCATGAAGATTTTCATGGGTGGTATCAACTTATACAGGAATTTTGTAGCAAAATTCTCTCACTTAGCCTGCTCACTCCATTAGTTGTCAAACCAGGCCCAGTTTCTTTGGACTATTGTAGCTGCTCAGCAAGTCCAAAAGCTCAAAGATTCCTTATGTTTAGCCCCTATGCTTATATTGCCAGATATTTCTTAGCCTTTCGAGATCGAGACTGATGCTTCACAAGATGCCATTGGAGCAGTGCTTAAACAAGAAGGCCATCCCGTATCGTATCACTCAGAGAGTCTGCAGCTCATGCCGAGTTGAACTATAATACCTATGATGATGAGTTCTATAGTATTATTCAAGCCTTGAATAAGTGGAGCACTACATCTTGGGTAAGGAAACTCTCCTTAATACTGATCACCACCCCCTCATTTTTATTGATTATCAAACTAAAATACAGGAACAACGCCATCTCAAGTGGGCAGCGTATATACAATAGTTTAACCTTGTGATCAAATAAAAGAGAGGCACTACCCATAAGAAAGATGGAATATTTTTTTAGCTGGCCGCCTACTCAGGTCTTTCAAATATTAGAAGTGAGTTGTGCATCCTATGGCATATGGAAAGAGCTGTATGCAAAGGATCCTCAGTTTGGTGATATTGGGGCTGCCTTACATCAACCCACAATGGTGAACCAAACGCCTTTCTTGGATTACACTATTCGGGAAGGCTAGCTATATACACTTTATTTGTGCTTTCCGCCTCTGCAGCCAAAGTAAGCCTTCCAATCGCAAGCATGGACTATACCAGCNCTTGGATTACACTATTCGGGAAGGCTAGCTATATACACTTTATTTGTGCTTTCCGCCTCTGCAGCCAAAGTAAGCCTTCCAATCGCAAGCATGGACTATCCCAGCCTCTCCCCATTCCATCTAGGCCCTGGGAATCCATCTCCAAGGATTTTATCAATGGGTTACCTATCACTTTGTGTAAGCATGATTCCATTTAGGTGGTTGTCTTTCGGTTTTCCAAGATGGTCATCTTCCTCTCGTGCCATAATACCACCTCTTCTTCTTAGGCTGCTGAACTCATTTTCACCACATCTAGACGCATTTTTCCTTCCCAGTAGTATCATTTTCCATCGAGACTCCTATTTTATTAGTACCTTTTTGTTAGAGAACATTGTGTCTCTCCTTGGCTGCTAGCTTCGCTTTTCCACTGCCTTTCATCCACAGTTTGATGGAAAGGTCGAAGTTGTGAACCACACATTAGTTCATTCCCTCAGTATTTATTTTGCCAAAAAATGCTAGTGGGATTCCTATCTTCATATCATCTAACACAGCTATAATCGAGTCATTCATCCCTCTACCGGCCTCTCTACTTTTGAGGTCTTTTTAGTTAAACCTTTATTTCCATCTAAATTACCACTTACTATAACTCCTTTTGGTTCTACACATCACCAAAGAGAACAAAAGTCAACCCAGCATTTTATTCAGACCTTGGCCCAAAACAAAACCCAAGTATCCACTACTCTCAAAGAAGCCCAAGAACTACCAAGCAACATCATGATAGGCACAGGACAGTTTTTGTATTTAAGCCCGTAGACCGTGTCTGGCTCTTGATGGAGAAGTAATGCTTTAAACGCCAACATCATCTCTGCTATGGTTCTTACACAGTCCTGGAACATATTGGATAAAATTCCTATTGGTTGGATCTTCCTTCTCAGCTAGGTATTCATGATGTGATCAACGTGAAAAAACTGAAGTTGTTTGAACCTCCTCTTCTAAAGGAATCAGTCATTGTTCATCACCCAGTGGACAACATTGCAGATTTTAAGCCCCCATTGGACAAGGATACAATATTGGATACCAGGAATAGAACTGTTACGGAGAGAAATTCCTATGGCTTGGGGTACCACAACAGACAACTTTGACTCCAAAAATCAATCTTTCCCAATATGCAATAGAAATAAAATGTCTAACACTAAAGGATCGGACCTCATACCTTATTCCGGACGGTTGAAGTAGATCCCCGTTGAGCTTTCCAATCTTCAGCTTGAATTGATATAATACTTCCTCAACAACAAGTAAACAATACAAGCATACTATATATCATGGTGTTAGATCTATTCTAGCATATATAATCAATAATGTAAAAGCATTTGACATATTCCAATGGATACAATATTCAATCAAATACACGTCATTGGACAGGAAAAGATAGTTCTTAATAATATAAATCAGAGATTACAAGATAGATACAACCTCCGACGGCACGTCTGTGAACCGGAGAAACTGAATCCCCCACTTGGGCCTCCACCACCTCAATCCTCCATCTCACGATAGCAAGCTCACTAGCAAAAGGCAAGCTTGGGAATAACACAACAGTGCTCCAAAGGGACAAAGGGATGTAGACTCAAGCATAAATTCCGACAACAATGGACTATAGTTTCATTGCTTCAATCTCTCTATATGCCTTCAATGTACCAAGGGGTTCCTTATATAGCTTCACAAGGGATAATGAAGGGTCGAATCCGAGCGATTTCAAGGCATATGGAAGGCCAGGAGTCGAATGAGTCGGATCTATGTCAAGGAAAACTCCAAAAGGATTTGGACTATGCACACATCCCGATGTACGCGGTTATAGGAGTCAAACCCGCGTATGTACGCGGTTATCGGGTAAAAATCCACGTATATCATTTTTTAGATAGTTTTAGGGATGATCAAGGAAACATCAAAGGATAAAATATTGTCCATGGGGTCTAAAGAGTCTACAGCGGGACAGGGGAAGGCCATACAAAGTGTGATTCACCTGGAGTTGTGAAATCCGCTATAACAGATGCCCCCTAATATGTGAGGTTAGAGGGGTCATACGATGGCCGAAATACATTATAAGTCCATCCCAGAAGTGGAGTGATCAAGGATCCCAAATGGAAGACCAAACACCCAATCAACATAGTACAATGATACAACTTTGCATGTAACTGCAAGTACATATAGCAGTCCCGGATACATAAGAGTACAATGGCCATGAATAGGCATAATACATGATATCATATATGTGGTCATCGCCACGTACAATATACATAGATCAGAATCTCCATGATGAAGATATACAAAGGACCATGATCTCCAAAATGGCTAAAGATATACAATAGATCAAGATCTCCATAGTGGCTGGAAATGTCTGACATACACTGGAATCAATTCACGAGAGCTGAAATCTCATGAACACTGGCACGATCAAGGAGGTAGAATATAAGAGATGCCACCAGTCTGGAAGGTCTTCTACACAAACACTACAAGTACATGTCCTACTATGCGAATAGAGGTGTCGAGGTCGAACATAGTAGTCCATTGTCTGATTACCGGTCATTGATGTATACCGTTAACAGACGCGAGATTACCCACTGATAATGAAAATGGGAATCAAGGTACTAGAGTGAAAACTAACAAGTGTGAATAGATGTGTTGAGGTCGAACACTTGAGAGAATCCATCGATCAGGGGACATTGATGTATTCCCAAGAAACTGTCGATGGTGAGAGAACCTGCCACTGATGACTGCAAGTCTCAAGGCACTCAAAAGGACTCTAGACTCCAATCCCAGAATAAATGATCTGAAGTCAATGGGATGAAATCTACTGGAAGGAGGGCATTAAGGCATCCCCCATCATCCAACATGAAGTACTCAGCAAAGCTATCTAATGTGGAAGGACTCGATCATAAAGTGCATGAACCAGTAACAGTACCGGGAATGGTCGACATGCAAAGTCAAGAGAACTGAGGAATGGCCGACACAGGTTTCAACTTCCTTCGAACAAGAGCATAACGACGTATGGTGACTGAATGAAGGCAGCATAGACTCGATATACAAACTGGGACATCTCTGTGACACAGGAGGCATCAACAGAGGCTCCATAAGTACTGGAAGCTTAACCAGTCGGTGGAGATAAACTCAGATAAATGAGTACAGCTCCTAAGTCAAACTATAACCCAACCAATGGATGTGATATACAGTGCTCTATTCGAAGGCGACACGACTCAACAGCTACCAAAGATAACATCTTTCCTTGTCCGGATTTTTGGTTTTTTTATTTTTTTGGACTTTTTCAGTTATTTGAAAAGCTTGAAAAAAGAATAAACTAGCTTTATAGTTACAAACTAGGAGGAGACGAGTGTCATAAGGGAAAACAAACTAGTTCCAAGCAGTGGAACATACCTATGCTCAATGCAAGGATACATGTGTAGGATATTGACACTCGGGGGGAAATCCCCTCCCGATAAAAAGGGAATCAAGCTGCGAAGGATATAAAAACGGCTCTGCATGGCTAGACATGAGACAAGCTCGGGCTATATGGCTGAAACGCAATGTCAGGGGATCCAGCATAAAGCTCAATAAGGCAGGCAAAGCTCATGATAATGCATTCACAACTTGACATAGTGGGAGTCTGGAGGGAAATAGGCCAGCATAAGATCAAGAGGAGTATGAGGCTCTTGCGAAATGTCATGGAAATACTATACAATGGACTCCCACACCCTAAAGGAGAAAATGTCGGCATGGGCACCAAATGAAAATAAGGTGCTAACTAGGGTACCCATGTAAGGTGAAGCTCTACCACTCACATCATGCCACTTCTAAAGCAGCAAGAAGGTTCCGTGACATAATAGAGTGGGTTCGTACCTAAGGTCATGGTGACATGGTCATAGGGTTATGCAAAATACAAACGGTGGTGAACCTAACCTATATTCCAGTGTAGACATTATACCTGAGATCAGTATGAATGGGTCAATCCAAAGGCTGAAACAACACTGAAAATGATCTTCTACATCACAAATTATGTCAGAAACGGTCCAAAATGGTTAGAAACTGTCAAAACTATAGGAAAAGGGGGTAAAAATTTTCAAATATTTGAAAAATTTTCTATAAATAGTAAAAATATAAATCATTTGAAACTTTTACCCATTGGAGCTCTGATATTCAACTGCAAATTCCAGGAGATCCAGCCGGTGGAATTCACAACCGTTTCTTCCAGGTAGTTACTCATGCTCTCCTCATGCATTTCAATATAATTTTTGTTGATTTTCATGGTAAAATGAGGTAGTTTAGGCCATCTCTACATGAGCGCTGCGGCCCACGCGGATATCAAAGCTTTTTCCGCGTATAGGGCTGGCTATACATGGAAAAGAGGCTAGAACCCACGTACATATGCGGCTGTTTGCAAAACAGTCGCGTATGACGCCGCGTAAGTAAATTTATAAGAATCTAATGGACAAATTGGCAATTTCTCTTGCAGGATGGTGCTAGAATAGAGAGAGTGCGAGCATGGTGAAGTAGAGGAAGCTGCAAGGGCTGACATGATGGCTCAACAAGCTCTAAGAAGATGCAGACTCTACAAGTTTTGGTGCCTTGGTGGCTTGAGGGCCAAACCAAGACTACTAGAGATGCTGGTAAACTATTGGGATCTAGACTCAGAGTCCTTCAGGATAGATGGGATGTCTCTCACCATAGAGGTGGAAGACATATGCTTTATCATAGGTCTATATAGACGAGGGGAGGTGGTGAACCTTCGTTCCCGAGGTGGGCCAGGTGGTGGGCTTACTATCGATGAGTACGTAGCTGTGTACTACTACCCACATACTGAGAAGGTGGGAAGTCAAGTCCCCACCAATGCTATACAGGTGCTGGGCCTAAAGGCCATACTACTGACGCTAGGCAGGATAGTAGGCTTAGCCTCACTCCATCAGGCCTCGCGGTCACTGATGTACTATGCGGTGGAGTGCATGAGACCGACCATATATGACTGGAGTACTACACTACTGAGCAACATGAAACACCAGCTCAGTGAGTGTAAGGCAGGTAGGATACGGAACTTCAGGTTCAGCAGCATATTGAGCACGTTTTTCTTCGAGCGTATTCCAGGATTGAGCCCTAGAGTGGACATTCCTCTCCACGGGGTTCGAGATCCAGCCCAACGACATTGGGCAGATGCTATGCGTAGACTGGGGGGTGGTAGGGTGTCCAACCCATATCCAGCTGACTTCTTTCCATGGTGGCGATGAGAGATTGTTGCCATAGATGACTACCCCTATGGAGGGATAGATTTTCGGGGGGATCCGGACATGCCATTGCCACTAGGATCGGCATACGGAGATATAGGTACCGAATCTCGACTCTCACTCTTTTTAAAGTTTTTTGAGTTATTTAATTTTTTTGTATTTTCTTGATTATGTGGAAAAAAGACATGTTCTTGTGTGACAACACATAGTGACATCTACCATTCACGTGCAGATGTGGGACCACGAAAACCAGAGGGCTTCCCACGTCATAGACGGAGGGGAAGAGGGGACGACATCATAGGTGCGGATGCAGAGTGAACGCTCCAGGGAATTCATACCAACTTCGTGCGACTGACTCACAGGGTTCCCATGGCGCAAGTCAAGGACTTGCCTAAGGCCATGCAGCGACAGGTGGTGGGTGTGCCATGCACATGGGTGCGTTTATTCCGACGGCTAGCTAGAGCCGTAGTGATGTATCATGATCACAACCCTCCCCCTCCATAGGATTAGACACCTGGGAGTGCATATGTTTTGGATGACCGTGTATTATATGATGGAAGCTTTGAAAGCTCCACTTTTGTATATGACACTATGTATTACCACATTTTTGATATATACAAAAGGTTTTATGGTGATCGGTTTATTTATTTACATGTGTAAAAATGTTTATGATTAATTTATTATGAATGAAACAAATGCCAATCTAACACGTAGTTAGCATATGAGTCAGCAACTTGATTATCATTTCTTGGAATGCGTATATATGTAATACTGTCAAATTGTCATTCTAACAATCTAACACGTAAGAATCTTCTCAATAATGTCGAATCTCTAACATGGTACAAACCATTGAGCTGTGACACTACTAACTCCGAATCAAGACGTACCTCAAGAGAGAGAACGCCATGTGAAATGGAATCCCGTAGAAGCTCGATAACGGCACTATATTCAGCAACATTGTTGGAAGATGGTCGTAGACATACACCTCCTAAAGACAGTACCTGACCCATAGGAGTATAAATCACCCAAGCAGCAGAGGCTGAGTGCTGAGTGTGACGGCTTTCCCCATCCGTGAATCCTATGTAGGTGGAAGATTCCATTGACATCTACCAAAAGAAACGGAAACTAATCACAACCCGATCACGATAATAAAAATACCTAACTATGCAAAGCTGTACAATAATATACAACAAGCAGCCTTGGCTAAACATCATGCATAGTATTTTTTGAGATAGAGCCCATTTCTAGGCTCCGCCAAAGCTGTGCCTTCGTAATCGACTAACTCATAGGCACCCTTCTCTAAGACATGCTTGACCACGTAAGGACCACGCCACATAGGATTAAATTTCCCTGCCCCCAAGGGTTCTTTCGATTGATCCCACAAAAGGACCAAGTCTCCTTCACTAAACACTCTTGGATGGACAGACTTGTCATATTGGACCTTCACGCGACTCTTATTAACCTCTAGAGCCACCAAGGCATCTCGACGTTGCTCATCAAGTTGCTCGAGGTGGACCAAACGCTCCTCCAAAGGTGAAGTGTCTGGTAAGTTCCACAGCTAGCTTCAATGAAGGAATCTCGCATTCAACCGATAATATTGACTCCACTCCATGCACCAGCTGATATGGAGAAAAACCAGTGGCAGTCTTAACCGCAGTTCGATATGCCCACAAAGCAGGGTACAACATGAATATGCCAATTCATCTTGCTCTGTGCGATGGTTCATTGGAGAATGGACTTAAGTGATTTATTCACTGCTTCAACCTGTCCATTCGCTTGGGGGTAGTAAGAAGAGGAGTGCTCTTGCTTATACCCTAACTTGGATGCCAACTTTTCCATCATACGGTTCTGAAAGTGCGAGCCATGGTTAGTGACAAGCTCTTTTGAAATCCCGAACCGAGTAATGATTTGGTTGAATACGAAGTGAGCAGATGTCTCACCGTCGGATTTTACTGTAGGCATTGCCTCAGCCCATTTCATGAAATAATCCATAGCCACTATAATATGATGGTGCCCCCCAGCCGAAGCTGGGCTGCAATCCATAAAATCGAGCCCCCACTTGGTGAAGGGACCTGCGGTGATAATAAGATGTAATGGGGCAGGCTTCGAGCGCATATTCTGTGCGAACACCTGGCAAGGGTGGCACCTCTTGACTGCATCAACACAATCTTTAAAGATCGACAGCCAGAAATAACCTGCTCTCAAAATCTTTTGAGCTGTAGAAAGCCCAGATAAATGACCACCACACGCCCCTCCATGGCAATCATTCAGCACAACCTCAGCCTCCTCATGAGTTAAACAACGTCGTAAAATGGAATCTACCCCACAGCAGTACAAAGTATTGTCCACTATAAGGTAGTTCTTAGAGACGTGACGTAATCGTCGTCGTTCATCTCGCGAGAGGTGAGTAGGGGTCCTCTATGTTTGTAGATATACTATGATATCTCCATACCATGGATCAGACATTGAGATTAAGAAGATGTGTTCATCGACAAACATATCTTCACAAACCAACTCCTCGGCCTCGCTTGGGAAATCCGATATAAGCTCTGCAAAAATTAACGACTTCTTCGACTTTTCCGAAACAAATTCGAGATCGAACTCTTGCAGGATGACAATCCATTTATTATACTTTGCCCCAATCATCCTTCATGTGAGGATGAACTGAAACGAATTGACATGGGCCACAACCGAGGTCTGGCGAAGGAGAATATAATGTCTCAAACACTGAACCGCATGTACGATGGCTAAAGCAAGCTTCTCGACTTGAGAATAATGAATCTCTACGTCAATAAGGTTTCGGCTCAGATAATATATGACATGCTCCTGGAGCTCCTCATCCTCCTGAACCAATACCATACCAATCATCTCTAAAGACGCGGCCACATATAATAGGAAATCACGGCTATAATCCGGAGGACTAATCACCGGGGCCGATGCTAGGGCTCGCTTAAGTGCATCGAAGGACTCCTGGGCTTGCTCATCCCATTCAAAGGGAATATCCTTCTTCAAGAGACGCATGAATCCTCTAGTCAAATTGGCAAAGTTGACCACAAATCTTCGTAAGAAGTTTGCCATACCTTGCAAACACTGAAGATGACGAATATTCTTCGGGGGAGACAACTGAAGTATTGCCTCAACCTTTAAGGGATCGACTCTTATGCCCTCCTTTGAAATGATGAATCCTAATAAACAACCTGACTTCACACAAAAGATGCACTTATGAGGATTTAATCGAACCGAATAGTGCCGGCATCTTTTGAAGACCAATCTCAAGTGATATGAATGACGCATTCTCATACGAGAATGAGCAGCGAGGTCATCCAAAAATACTTCAATAATAGACTTGAGATCGTGGAAAATCAAGGTCATCGCCCGCTGAAATGTAGCTCCGATGTTTTTAAGGCCGAAAGGCATCTTCCGATATGAAAATGTTCCCCAAGGACAAATAAATGCAGTCTTGTGTTGGTCCTCAAGTTTAATCTGGATCTGATTATACCCGGAAAAGCCATCCATAAAGGAGAACACCTCGCTACCCACACACTCATCCAAAATTTGATCTATAAATGGTGTGGGGAAGTTATCCTTACGACAGGCATGATTTAAATCACGAAAATCAGTGCATATTCGAATCGCTCCTTGCTTCTTATCCACCGGAACGGGGTTTGGAACCCACTCCGTCAAGGGAACGGGATAGATGAAACCGGCTTTCAACAGCTTCTTTATCTCTGCCTTAATGGCGGGTGCTTTCCTAGGATTCACAGCGCATAAACGTTGTCGAACAGGCTTAGTGTTGGGGTAAGTCTTAATCTCATGTTCGACAATCCGAGGGTCAATACCTGGCATCTCATCATAAGACCAAGCAAAAATATCACGGAATTCCTTGAATAGCTCGGTATATTCGAGAATCTTAGCCTGGGAACAATCCACCCCAATATAGACATTCTTAATGGTGCCAGGATTTCGAGAGATGTTGATAGAAATCGTGGAAGATATGTTCGCCATGTTCCCATCAGCCATCTGACCAGGAGAGCTTAATGGAAACATGGGACTACCAACTCTCTGACTAAGAATCTCCCTATAATCCTCATGCTCCAAACGGTCAAGCGGTGGAAGGAAATATGATCTATGATGAAGTTCCTCCCATGGCGGCTCAACACCCGACATAGCCTCGATGATTGCTTCATCTGAAGGGAAAACCGTATCCAGGCAGTCATGGGCATGAGAAGACTGTACTGCCCATGCGGGTAGTACATAGGGGTCTTCCTCTTCCGTCTGCAAAGAGGAAGAATGAGGCTCCGCAACATCCATAAGATTGGCTTGATAAGCTATCATGGTTGCAGGAAGCGGCACGTTGGTCTCGACAGGCTCACTTGAAATACTCAGTGTAGGAAGAATCCAAGGATCTCCCATATGAGTCGTGCGAAAAGACACTGAGGTCATAGAAGTCGAAGCCTTATCGGAACAAGATCCTATCATGAGGATCGACGCAGGACAAATAAAGCTTCCCATGAGGGATGGATACATGCCAACACCCACACTCCCAGTTGCCGGCTGAGAGTACTCAACGGCCGGAACCGAAGTTCCCGAAGATGCAGTAACAAGGGAATTCTTGAATGTCATTTGATCAATCGTTACAATCTTCCCGTTATGTGGAAAGCATACAATGCGAAACACGGAAGAAGTAATGGCTTGCATACTATACATCCAGTTCCGACCCAGCAAGAGATTGTAGTCGAGGGGTGCATCAACCACCTCAACCTCTATCGCACGATAGCAAGCTCACTAGCAAAAGGCAAGCTTGGGAAGAACACAATAGTGCTCCAAAGGGACAAAGGGATGCAGATTCAAGCATAAATTTCGGCAACAATGGACTATAGTTTCGTTGCTTCAATCTCTCTATATGCCTTCAATGTACCAAGGGGTTCCTTATATAGCTTCACAAGGGATAATGAAGGGTCGAATCCGAGTGATCTCAAGGCATATGGAAGGCCAGGAGTCGAATGAGTCCTGGATCCATGTCAAGGAAAACTCCAAAAGGATTTGGACTATGCACACATCCCAATGTACATGGTTATAGGAGTCAAACCCGTGTATGTACGCGGTTATCGGGTAAAAAGCCGCGTATATCATTTTTTATATAGTTTTAGGGATGATCAAGGAAACATCAAAGGATAAAATATTGTCCATGGGGTCTAAAGAGTCTGCAGCGGGACAGGGGAAGGCCATACAAAGTGTGATTCACCTGGAGTGGTGAAATCCGCTATAAAAAGAACTACCAAGCAATGACATCATCTATCCTTTATTGTCGGCCTCAAGGGCCACCCACCAGCACAGGTCAAGTTCTCAAGTTTAGCTTTGCAGTGCCATTTTCCTCACCTCATGGTGGAAGCCGAGATGCTTCCAGACTTCAACATGGAGGAATTGGGTCAGGATGAAGGGCACACCCCTTCATTGTCCCATCAAAGCCAGCTAGGTGTGTTTATATTTGCAATTTATTACATATTGTATATATTTATTTATATTTAATTTCAAATTTGAGGATAGAAATTATAAATTGCATATATTTATATATATTTAATTTCAAATTTGAGGGTTTTTCTATCTCGGGACAATTCAACTATATGCAGTATTTGATGGTGTAGTGCATGCTATGTGTGATGACTTCATTGTTCAAACCACTAGTTATCTGATGGTGTAGTGCATGCTCTGTCTCATGACTTCATTGTTCAAACCACCCGGATCCTCTTTCCTATATGCCACAAAGCAACCCCAAGATCCTCAATGGAATATGAAATTGGGTATAGTAATTCCTAAATCCGAATTGCTAAATGGACTGTAATTTGCGCTTAGCAATTCCTAAATCCTAATATTTTAAATGGTCATGTTTAGACTCCATAATTATTAGATATGAGAGTGTGCATATAAAATTTTAGCTATGTGAGAAGTAATTTGGTGAAGCTAAGCACTTTTACACATAAAATGGTACTATATTTTTCAATCATTCAATTCTCCATCTCTAAAAGTAAAGTTGTGATATAATTTTAAATTATTCAGTTTTTTTTAGCAATAAAGTTTTTTCCTAAATTTTTATTTAAATTTATATCCTTGATTAAGTTAATGTAATTTTCAATAATTCTACAATCTCTATATCCAAATATCCAAAGTACTTTTCCACTACCTAACTAGCATAAGAGTTTTTGTCATGTGTAATAGTATATTTTTAAAAGTTTAAAGTCATGGAAATATTTTTATAATTATTCATTTTGGGTATATATACTAATTGATATAGTAGAAAAAAATGTGTTTATATGGTATAAAATTGCTTGTAATTACTAGTACACCCATTTAATTTGTAGTGGATAGACCATTTGTAATTTTTTAAGCCACCCGGATATAAAAAAAAAAAAAATTAAGCATCAATTGAAAAAACAAAAAATTAGTTAAATGGTTAAATGATTAAGCATCAATTGAGCTTAGTTAAATGATTCTAGTTAACCATTAATGAATGAGCTTACATAAATGGTCCGAGTTAACCATTTAACTAACCTCATTTAAATCTTAATCAAGATGAATTTAAGCATAACAACATAGATGACCATGAAATGAATCCTCGGTGCACACTTGTTACACCCAGGTTAATCTTGTCAATCTGCTCAATATATCCCAAAATGGAAGATATAAATGCATATCAGCTTAATTAACACACATAAATAAAGATCAATTGTTCAAAACCTTGCGTAAAAGGCTCATCTCTTCAATGGTACCTTCTCCAATAGTAGGTGGCAATGTCCTCAACATTGCCACCTAGTAGCTCTTGTTAATAGTATTAGCTAGAAATAGTAATAATTTTGACCAAAATTATATACCGATAAATTTTAATAAACCAAATGATAATAATTTTGATTATTATATACCAATAGATTTTAATGCCATTAATAGTTTTATCTCATTGTAAATGACCCAAATTGTAATAAATGTGACTAAAATTGTATACCAATCAATATTTTTGACATTCTATATCAAATTGAGACCATCAAAATAAAGTTTGATACAAAATAAAGGCTCACTATTTACATTGAAATGAAAAAACATGCACCAAAAGAAACAATTTGAATCAAATAGGAGGAATTTTCCCTACCTTGACAACTATTACTCCAAAATTAATTCTCTCTACATAGTTTATATATATATATAACAGCCATTTTAAATTTTAGATAGCTATGAATATATTGTACCAATCATTTTAATTTAGATAGCTATGAATATATTGTAACAGTCATTTATTTTAGATAGCTATGAATATAGCTTGTTTGTCCGGGGCAATACCTGACATACTTCTCAAGTAAATAGTGGTTTGTTTCTCCTCTTTGGGAGCATCGTGTATTATTAGCTAAAGAAATGAATAGATTGTAATAATTTGAAATATTCCCTTCACATATTGTAATAATTTGAAATATTCTCTCCACATCTCGAGGTTCTGGTGTTACTATTTTGCAGCAGACTACTTTGGGCGATTCCATAGAGATGGTGATATCCAACTACACCGATGATCTAAGCCTGATGTCATATGTGTTCTCCTATTGGGGAACACTTCTTTCCACTCTTGTAAATTGTCTAGGGATCAGAGGATAATGCTGTGATTATACTCCTTTCTAAGGGTGTTTGCATTTTGAGGATTAAAAAGTCCCAAGTCAGAAAAAAAAAACTATAACGAGATGAGATGATGTCATGTATAATGTTATTATTGATTTATAATAAATAATGATTTCCATAAGCAGAATAATGTCAATTTTTTTTACTAATAATGGAGGATTTTCATATAAATTTTGGAAGTTGGTTGATTGTTTTGGATAGGTCAGTTTTGTCGGACGATGGCAATGAAATTATTGTTGAAATTAAGCTATTGTATCTTTTATTATAGAAATGAATTCAATATTTTGAAAGTTGGTTAATTGTTTTGGATGAACCAATTTTGTTTGAATTCAACAATGAAATTATTGTCAAAATTAGGGTATTGTTTTTTTATTACAGAAATAGATTTAAACCAAAACTTGAAAAGTTTATCATACACCCAATTTGAAAGTCCTGAACTTGGTAAACACACGTTTTTACTCTATAAAGCATTTGAAGGCCGTCCATGTGAACGTTGCCCTTTGGATTGGGCATCAAGAACATAATAAATCAAGAACGACTGTAAGACACTGCATTTAGAGAGTACCGTGTACTGGAAGCTTGTTTCTTGCATGCACAGAAATTTACACTAAATAAAGACTCTGACACCGCGTCCTTGTGAACAAGTTGAACCTGCTTTGTCAGTCAATCAGTGTGCCTGTGCCTGTGCCTGTGCCTGTGCCTGTGCCTGTGCCTGACCTCTTCAGAGCCACAAGAGTTGCAAGGCTCACACCCAACATATTGACAACCTCACACCCAACAACCGTTGCATTTGCTTCTTCTAATCTTAACGTTAATTATAATGTCAAACCTTCATAAGCAAATTTGGAAGCATGTGACAGATGTCAAGAAAAAGGATACCCAAATAAATATCCGACGTTGGCGAGAGCCCATTGATCGAGAGAGCACATGGAGCTCTCTCAACAACAATGGAATCATACGACAAAAGCTGCAGACTGAATAGGTATCGTCAAACAAAACATGAATGCGCCCTGAACTTTACAGCAAAGTGATGTCCTTGCATGTCAGCGGCGTTTCTGAAGATCACTGTAGCGTAACAGCGCTCTATCGAAAGCTGTAACTTTCTTTGGTAATTTATACGTGGCCCCAAATGTGGCGTGGATAAGGACACCGTTTTTTAAAAAATTTATCTAATTTTGGTTAAAATTTTTGGCGAAAATCATAGTTATACATTAGATATCATAGTTTCCTTTCCTTCCTTCCTACAGTAGCAAGGAGGAATCTATACGTGGCCCCAAAAAAATTATCTAATTTTGGTTAAATTTTTTTGGCGAAAATCATAGTTATACAGTAGATATCATAGTTTCCTTTCCTTCCTTCCTACAGTACCAAGGAGGAATCTAAGTAATGATGAATTCTGGACTCTAATTCTGCACTATAGCTTTCTCTAAATCAAACTCTTTCGGATGACTTAACTTAGAAGTTGGAAGCTGTGTAGGATTTTTTATTTTTAGGTTGATTTTCTGTGAGAATTTGGTGAATTTAACTCATAAAGTCTGTAATTTATGTTGTTTGTTGAAAGATTTCAAAAGCAGAAATGAATTCAGGTAACACAAAATCGTCACCCACACTCTGTAAGATTTAGCAATGTGTTTGCCCTTTTTGAAAATTCCTTGAAGATTCATGGCTAGAAACTGAAAAACCAGCCACAAACATAATGAAAATCATAATGAAAATCGTCCCCTGTTTAGACAATTCCCTTAACTTATATGTTAATTTGTCTCTGTACAATATGATAACTGAGACTTTACATTCAATAATTTCCACTAAGTTAATTTGTGAATTTTATATAAATTATGTAATAATTAAGACTCTATATTCAATAACTTCTCTTAAGATTAATTTGTTTGTAATTTTTAAGGCTTTACATTCAACCAATTAAATTCTATTAAGATCATTTGCTTGCAATTTTTATAGTCATAATGTAGTAATTAAGACTTCATTTTCAATTATATTAAGACTTATTTATTTGTAATTTTTAAGATTTTAAATACATTAAAGTGATCACATTCAATTAAAATAATTTGTTTGCAATTCTTACAATGATCATTTGTTTGCCATTTTTATAACCATAGTGTAATTATTAAGAATTTATATTCAATTATATTAAGATTAATTTGTTTGTAATGTTTAAGATTTTACATTTAAATGATCAAATTTTATTAAAATAATTTGTTTGTCATTTTTACAATGATATTGTAATTATTAAGATTTTATATTCAACTTATTTATTTATATAAGTAAATATTATGGGAAAATATAATATAGTCTTAAATTTAAGAATATATGTTTTGATTATTAATGGTAATATTTACTCTTTAAAATGTAATACAAATTAGAATATATGTTTTGATTATTAAATGCAATAATACAAATTAAAATATTTTATTATTATTATTAAATGCAATATTTATCTTGATAAACATTGGTGAAAAGTTAAATGCAATCCAACTTTTAACATAAAGTTATGGACAAAGACAATCCAATTTTAATTGTAATATAATTTAGAATATATGTGATTTAATTATAAATTGCAATATTTATGTGTAAGAGGTTAACTACAATCTAAGCATTACTCTTAAGGTTAATATTAAATAGACTTTTATATTAAGATATAGAAGTTATAAATTGGAGTATTATTAATTTTTGGTTTATTTGACATTGTTACAATTGTTAATATAATTTAACTTTAAATGCAATATTTAGTATATTGAGATAATATTTATTAAAATACAGTAGCTAAGACCCTTATAAGATATATAAACCAACTCAAATATGTAAAATGGAAGAGAAAAAAATATTTTCAATCATTTTGAGAGGAGGAGAGAAACAATGCAGCTTTAATTAAGAGATACATTTTTGAAATAAGAGTGAGATAAATGATCAAGAGTTTTAGTAGTTTAATTATGTATATAGAAGCTTGCATTATACAGAATAAGGTTTCTAGTGGGTTACACATGTAGTATTTGTTTTGCTTTTATGAATTAAATTTAAAAGGTGAGAATTGAAACTGATGTAACATAAATTCATTTTAAGTTTAAAATTAAAAAAATTACAACTAAATAAATTTTATTAATAAACTTAAATTAAAAATAAATTTATAATATTTTAACTTTTATATAAATCCTTTTTTAATATCAAACAATTTCATTTAATATTTTTTTCTTAAAACATCTATCTCATACTAAATACAAAATACAAAGTACATGGCCATTATAACATTTATCTATTACTAAGTACTAAATACAAAGCACCTGACCACTTTCTTTAGATCTGATCTATCAAATTGATCTAAATCAACTCATCCAACTACTTTAAATCTGAGAAAGGTAAAGTTAGACTCTTTGTACTTTTAAGGCTGCTTTTATTTGAATATGACCATGTTATTTTGGTAAAGTCATAATTTTATTTCTCAAATTTCAATTCAATGAAGATGACCATGTTATTTTGGTAAAGTCACTATTTTGATACTCAAATTGCAATCAAAATTATGAATTTTTTTTATTAAATCTCAATTTTTGTGTTTCATATTCTATCTCAATTTTCATTATTTAAATTACATTTTAGATTTTGTTTATATTACATTTTCATTGTTTAAATTACAATTTAGATAAATTTGGTTTCCTCCCTCACTCTTAAACACCCTAGATTTATAATTACAACACCTTAAAACTGCAATTTCCACCTGCCAACCTGATTTGGGAAAAAGTAAAAATCGTCCCACGTTTAAACTTACACCCTCTAAATCCAGTTATCATCGGATTTGGCGATAATTTAACATAAAAATCCATAATTTCATTGACCAAATAAGTTCACTGTTCAAGAACTTCGAAACCCTATCGTATGAAGACCATGGCCGATATTGCATTAAATACTGTACTGCATAGTCGTGCTTATTCACCGATTATATTTACGTTGGTGGGTAGTTGTACGAGTAGTCAATTTGTGGATTGCACCCGTGATTCCTCACGTAATTTTGGCTGTTAATAGCTAATCTGCTAATTCTTTAGGGTTTAAGAAGAGAAAGAAGCATATATAGCAGTGGTCTCTGGTAGTTTCAGTCTGTATGCTTGAGATCTGGTGGTTTCAGTCTGTATGCTTGAGATCTGGTGGTTTCAGTCTGTATGCTTTCTTCCGGTTCCCTCCCTGCTTCCTACTTAGGGTGCACCAGCACCTCAAGTACGTACTGTTATATACTGGGGCTCGGGCTCAGCGTAATGTGTTGCCCGGCCAAAGAAGACCGCCATCATGAGCTTGAGGACAGTGGCAAAACGATGAAAATCAGAACGAAAATGGTGGCAATGTCTGAAACAGACTTGCGTCTGCAATTGCCTGAGGTCCCTTCCGTAGGGTAAGTCTCTTGGCCTAAGTTAATCAATTTTTCGTTTTTTAACTTTTGGGTTTATTTTTGTGTCGAGTGATTTTGTAACAATATTTGTTTGATCAGGAGTACAAATCACAATATTGCACTTCGCATAGCGATGATACTGAAGGCCGATTTAGTATGGAGATTGAGTTTTATGTTCAGAGAATTCAACAGATCGTGTATATTGCTGCTTATGATTAAAGGACTGGGAAAAATATTTTACAGCAATAAAAGGAAATCCAAAAAATCACGCCAAGTGCTGGACTTGATTATTTCACAATGGCGCTATCCCCTCCGAGCTTTATGAAAACTTTCCTTGCTTCCACCCATTGTCACCTTTATGTATTGCATTCTATACAGTATTCTGATTTCTTCTCTCTCTTTCAATGACAAGCCTACGCATGAATCATCTGATTCCTTCTTGTGCTTTACATCCAATCCGTCTTTCTTCCTAGAGATTCCACTTACATTTCTTGCCCTCTCTTGACCTTGAAAGACCCTCTTCTCTCCGTCTCACTCACTTCCAATGCACTAAGAATTTATTTGGGTTTTCCCCTCTTGTGCTTATATGCATTACTGTTAGTCTGAGGAACACATTGTAGTCGAGTCTATCCCTCTCGAGCTTATATATTACATTGATGTTTGTTAGTCTGAGGAATATTATGAGAGCTTGTATTACATTGATGTTTGTTAGTCTGAGGAATATGATGAAAGTTTCTGTGCCAAAATAATTGCTACCATGATTTTGCAACACCAATGATGGTAACAAACCAAAAATGTAGCTTAAAACTCTGGACTTGATTTCCAGAATGGAAGCAAATATTCTGTTCAAAGCTCGATTGTATTGTTCTGTTATGAATGAATAAAGCTCCATTGTATTGTTCTATTATGAATGAATATAAATGGGATAGTATTTACTGTTGGTTAAGCAAAGCAATTTTGTAAAAGGTCTAGCTTAATTTATTTTCTTCCATTTATTTAGACACATTAATAAAATTAATTTGATTGTTGCTATATTTACTTAAAAAAAACTGTATTTGTGTTATTCATAATTCATAAGAATGAATGAAAATATACCTAAAACATTTTGAAAAATAGTCAAAAACTAA
This sequence comes from Pseudotsuga menziesii, assembly GCA_001517045.1. Lineage (NCBI taxonomy): Eukaryota > Viridiplantae > Streptophyta > Pinopsida > Pinales > Pinaceae > Pseudotsuga > Pseudotsuga menziesii. The sequence goes on along the minus strand of LPNX010665678.1, from coordinate 314,934 downwards.
ATTTTCTCATCAATCTTGCACTGGATAATCCAAAAACCCCACTCCCTGTCCTGGATAATGCAAAAAAAACCCAGTGGCTGCCATAGAATAAAAGTATTTTCCGAGATATTATATCTATTGTAAGCTGCACCATCGCTGACTGATGAGCAGGCATGGATAAGTATGGTGTAGTAGGCAGTCGAATGGCTAAAACCACTGCAGCGAAGTCGAGCGAAGTCGGTGTTTAGATGCCCGCATGCTTCTGTGTGAGGATTTTATTTTACAGTCTGGAATGAGCTCCACATTTTCAGTCATTGTGTTCATATTACAGGTATTATCGATATGGAACATTGCTTTCTTTTTCGATATGGAACATTGCTTTCTTTTTTGTATGGATTGTTTCATATTACATTATTTATTTTTCTTCCCATTTCATAGTTTTCATAACGTAATTCTCGATTAGTTGTGTTAAAGAATTTGTAAACTTACGAGGTTGGAAACAAACTTGAATGAATGTTCAGTACAGTAAAAGCCATTGCTGATTTGAAGCAAAATTCCTACTAATACTGTTATTAATAATAAATCAAATAGAGTAATATGGAGGTACTTGGGTTAAATTGCTAGTTTTAAGCAAAACTCCCACTTGAACAGTTAGATCAGAATAAAATTGCTAGATCATAGTAATAATAAATCCAATAAAGTAATCAGGAGGTACTCGGGGTTAAATATTTACAGTATGAAATCTCAAATTTCCAACTTATCCGATCATAATAGTAGAGGTTGATCTATCAAAATCACAATCCATTCCTAAATTTTAGCAATTTTCCCATTAAAATTGTTAGGTTAAGACTTAAATAACCTGACAAAAAAATTATTTTTGGCTAAATATTTATAGCATGGAATCCCAAATTTCCAAGTCATAATCTTAGAGATTGATGAATCTGGAAAAAAGTGGTAACTGAAAGCATGGGTAAATTTGTCGTCATGTTATACGTATTAATTAGTAATGTTTATATTATATAGTAAGTGGATATAATGATTTGATAATTAGTTTAATGTTTAATTTTTGGTTAACAATAACTGGCTATACTTTATGGTTGGGTTAGTTTATTAATGTATACATCCTTGTCAATGTTTCAAAATATTTATGACATTGATAAAAATACATTTTTCTTGATATTCATTATGAATCAAAGAAAAATAAGATCATTTCAAATTAGATCTTCTCCAAGACAGAGAAAAGATCTGAATAACTATAAGTAGTAAGTACCAACAAAACTACTTCAGTTTTACAAACTAGACTCAACCAGATCTCAAACAACACTCCCTAAAGCTAATAAACAGTTCATATCTTATACACAATGACCAAATGTTTATGACAGAATATTTCCTTAAGCAATATTTTATATACAAATATATTAATAAAATATAAATAAATAAAAAATATTTATCTATTTTATATATTTACATTAAAAATAAATATATAATTTAGTATTTTTAGTTTTCATTATATTTTATTATAATTTATTTAATATACTTATTTGCATGGTAATAGTTGTTGTACATCCTTTTTTTTCATTGTTTTATAATTATTGCAAGAACAATGTGCATCTTGCTTTATCTTTCTCTTTTTACTGAACTTCTGTTAAGATAGTACTTTTATAATTAGTATGGACTTTTCTTTAGTAACCATGTGTGGTTGACTTTTTCTTGTCTAATTCATTTGGTAATTAATTTTTGTTTACAAAGTAATTTTTTCATTCTTAAAAAATTCATAGTTTATTTTCTAATAATAACCAATTTATGGATGCTTTTACATTTTCTTACCTTTATCCTTACACTTGAATATATATTTTTATTAGCTCTTTTTTATGCATCTATATTTCCATTGGATTATATAGTTCAGAATCCATGTGTTATGTGCATCTTCTTCTGGTTATCTAAATATAATTTATACTTTAGGATTTATGTCTCTGTTTTTCATTCAAATTATTCTCTATTTTATTTTTCTTCTTCTTTGGCATCTCTTTGTATCAACTATTTTATATGCATTATTCTTTTATTTTATCATATTCATAAGTTATATATATATATATATATATATATATTAAAAAACAATAACCAGGTTAAAATTTTATTGGTCATTCTACCTTATTTGCATCATCAACATAATTCTTTATAGTTCTACAAAGTTATTTGTCCTTGATAACCTTAAAGTAAGGTATTTTTGTCGTATACACTATAATAATAAGCAATAATAATAAAAAATCATACCTCTTATACTTAACAACTCAATGGTTTTTTTTTTTAATTATGATATGTTCTTATACTCAACAACTCAATGCCTTTTTTTTTTTTGAAAATTCAATGTTTTTTTTTTCTCTTAGTTATGAGAATACTAATCACCACTCCCAATTATAATCACCACTCTCATAAATATATTAAATTAGTTAATACACAATTTTGAATGTTCACAAAATTTAGTTGATTTTAAAAAAAAATCTACTTTTTATAAATTTATTTAAAATTATTTTAACTTTTTAAAATTAAATTTAAAAAGATTTTAAAAATTTTGACTACACATTTTTGTTTCTTTATTTCTATAAAAGTGATATGTTAAAATATATTACACATCTTTTTTTAAACATATGTAAAAACAAATTTAAAATCAAGTATATTTGTTCATGTCATTGTTTTTGAAAATCCATATAATTGCATCCTTTACTAACACAAACAAACATTATATCGAATTATATGTAATAATAAAAACTATAGCTATATAAAGCTAAGCTATCTTTATGCTCAAATACTAATATATCTTATTCAATATTAAACTTTGTTTCTTATTACTTCCTAAGTGTACTTCTAATTTGTTATTATATTCCTTATTCAAAATTATCTGCATCAAACATTCTCCTAAACCATCTTAAATGAAAAAATATAATTATATAGATCTCTCCTCTGCCACTTTTTCGTAGACATCTCAGCTATTCATTATCAAATACCTATCACATCCATACAAGTCCTTAATACGTTCAAAACCATTATCTCGTTCTTCATTGTATCCAACGTGAGATCTCTTGTACACAATGCATCCATGACCTCACTATCCTTCTCAAAATTGTGCATTAGCTTTTCTTGATCATTATAAACTTTTCACTTAGGGATTCATAGAGAAGAGGAAGTTTTAATATCATTAATAGATTTTTAATATTTCTAATGCTAAATAGCACTTTCGTAAAAGAATCAAACTTAATACTTTAGGTAGAAATATTATGTCATAGTGATTTAAATCATTTCTAATTATTTTTAATCTATCCACTTCCTCTCTTGATTCAACACCATGTTAATAGCCACACCACTTTTTCCAAATTCAGTAATGTCAATCCATATAGCTTTATACTATTCTTTCAATATTTCAAAATTTTATTGTTCGTACACACTCCAATATAATACACACACTTTCATATAACGCTCACTATTATTGGTATGCATATAATCATCATACTTTCATACACTATTCTTCTTAGTATGTATATGTCACTAAAGCCTTATAAACTTTTTATAAAAATTTATAATGTCCTGGAAAATCTCACATTATTAAAATCCTTTTTATTTAGCTCCCAAGAATGGTCATAAGTCTTATGACTAATGTTTTGACCAAAAAAATTCATGAACTTGTAAAACCTTATGGACTTATAGAATGATAGCCACAAGTGTTAGACTAAAACATGATAATTCCAAAAGACCAAACACCTTTGTAAACCACTCACACAAACAAATTTCACAAATCAACACACCAATGTTTTTACGTGGTTAAAAAACTCGAAGTGAGAAATAGTCCATGACCCTAGCCAAATAGCTACTTGAGGCAATATATATTATGCAAAAGAAAAGAAACTATGTTATAAAGATTTTTTCACAATAAAGCATCAAACAAATGACCCTCCATGCTCTTTAAATAGAGATCATGAACCAATTGGGTGCTTAGCCATGGATAAATGGCTGTTAAGATCAGAGTGAGGATGAATTGTCATATCACTCTATGTCTAGAACATATCATGACCATTGGATTACAAATATACAAATGCATACTAAATAAACACACTATATGGCCTAAAGATACATTATACCAAGTTGATCTTAACTAACTCCTAAGTGTCTTAATATCTTAACATCCCCCCTTAAGAATAACTTGGGATAGGATTGAAGGATTTACGGAAGTGACATTATAGGAGAAGGAAGGATGGATTAGATCCTATCCCCTCTTAATGAAGAATTCATGAAGTCCAAACATAGATCGAAGTTTAGAAAAAAATCGCTTCTACAAGAGACTTTGTGAAGTCTTGGAGCAGGGTCCCGCAGCTACAGGAAAAGCTGCCATTTTGGTGGATACACAGTTTGGCGAAGACGAAGAGATAAGGTGAAGCTACGACGCCGTAGCATGTTTCTAGCTGCAGAGCAGAGCCGGAAACCGTGACTGTTGGAACAGAGAAGTCAAGGAAGACGACAGTACCTGAGCGGCTGAGAAGAGAGAGCTCAACCACTGCATTGAAGGCAGCGGCGAAGACAGGAGGGCTTAGCTACCCTCATAAAAGAAAAGGAGCGACGAGGCCGAGGTATTGAAGACGAAGGACAGAAGAAGGGAAGCGGTGCATAGTACCCATGGTCAGCGCCGGGATGCATTGAAGATTGCAGAGAGCAGTGGTGTGATGGAAAGTGGCTACCCCAAGTACAGATATGTCTACTGTCACTAGTTAGGGTTTTGGGTTACTATTGGGACAGGCCCACGGTGTTGTAATGGCGAGACCTTCGGGCCACCTATAAAGGGATGTATTTTGTATTGTAACTTGGTTGGCATTTTGGGCATTTGAGGCCATCCAGCTAGTCAGATTATCAGTAGTCTGTTAGCTTACTATTATTTTGTATTGTAACAATCCGCAAGGATTGACAGAGAGAGAGAGAGAGTGAGAGTATATTGTAAGAAGGAAATATAGAGAAGAGATCTAGGAGAGAAGGGCTCCAGGATGAGTGTGGAGTTGCCCAGAAGATCTCTAGCTGCATATGCGATGCAGCAGAACTGTGTACCTCTCTAAAGTTATAATATAGAAACATAGTTCTGTGGACGTAACTTCCACTCTGGAAGTGAACCACATAAAATCAGAGCGTTATGTGTTTGATTCATGTGATTGTATTTACTTGTTATATCTACCATTCATTACATGAACTTTGCTTACAGTAAATGTATGTGTATGTTATTCAGTTCACAGCATATTACAAGGATAAATGTAAGTTGAAGTCTTTAAGTATTTTGTATAAGAGTTTGTCTAAGTTTCACTCAAGACAGTTAAGAGTCGCAGTATAAATCAGCCTCATGTGTTGAGTCCTGTAAGTTGAACACAAGTAACGCTAGGTACGCTGAGTCACAACGGTAGGATATTGTAGGGAGGCGATATCGCACCATCAAAGGAGCTGTGGTGCGTTGCGGTTAAGGATCAAGCGGAGGAAAGAGTTACGTGTTGCCCAGGACGCGGCGATGCGATAAGGATTAGAGTCATCATGAGTAAGAGGAAAATGTGCATCGCAGAGAGGAAAGAGCGGTCTCGCGAGCTAAGAAGAGCTGCGAGACGCACACAGGACGCCATACAGAACCTGGTCGAGACACTTGAGTCTTTGGCCAACCCATAAGGATCACTTCGGGTGAGACTTCAGGCCGCTCCAAGGTCTGTCGCTGAAAGGGCCAGTGAGCTAGAGGTGTTATTGGTACATGATAGTAAACCCGGGTTTGCCCAGACAACCAACAAATGGTTTCATTGCCGGTTTTGAACAAACTGAGCACTGATGTTCTGGTGGCATCCTACTAGAGATGAACTCAACGAGTGGGTTGTGTCTACGGAGAAAGAGTTTTCCGAACGAGAAAACAAGAGTCCTAGACTGAGTATAGAGGACTGGTTACAAAAACATATCGTTACAGACCTGCACGCGATATATTTTGCGACCTTTGGAAACGAGCTTTACGACTGGCTATCAAAGTTGACTGATACGAGCATATTCAAAAAGAAAAGAAACATTGTTTGGACACCGTAGCTGATTCAGACTGTGAAGAACCTTGATAATCCCATTACGAGGACAGTAGACTTCTGGCTTGCGAGTGTGCTAGAAGGCTTCGTCACAGAGTTTGCAGAAAAAGATTCAGCGAGGCTGAGCGGTACTTCTTCAAAGGATATCGTGGTAAGTACCTAAAATATTTAAACTTGTCCATTAAGATGTTATTACATGAAAACAGAACAATGGATCTAGTTTCAGATGAATAAGTAAAGGTAGTAATGTCACAAGAGTTTGAAAGTGATTTTGATGACATTGGATGTACACGTAGTGGAAAGAAATACAAAGTAGATTTCAGCTCTCCCATATTTGAAGACAGTTCAGATAATACTAGACAACAGAGTCACAGTACCATAGAAAGAACAGAAGGGGGTATCCCTTACCACCCTTATACCCCACAGAAACATACCGGGACTCAAAACAATCCCGTAGGAACTCCATTAGTATCTCGTAGACAGTACATATTACTGCTACATCACCTCCACCTACACCACCGAGTGGTAGTAACACAACAAATCAACATCCACCACGTAGAAATAGAATGGAGGATGATATGAAGCTACCTATCTTTAAGGGTATAGGGGTAGAGGACCCAGAGCAACATTGGTTTCTATGTGAAGCTGTGTGGACCATTAAAGCAATCAATGACGATAATAGTAAACTTTTACAGTTGGTCACCACACTAAGAGAACGAGCCTTAACATGGTATATGAAGTATACCTCAGTGGTACCCAGAACACTTGTCCAGGTCAAGACTGCCATGATTAAAGAGTTTAAGAAACCTAAGTCTGAGTCACAGTGCATTACAGAGCTCAAAGACATCAAACAGTTATCTACAAAGTCAGGTGGGACTTCGATCAGAAATTTAAAGCCCTTATAGACCAAGTCAACTTTGAGTTTGCACCGGAGCAGCATAAGGAATGGTTTATTGCAGCGCTACTCCCTCACATCAGACTACCATTAATGCAGCAGAAAATCCATATGCAGGACGACGTGTTGGATATGGCGATGAAACTAGAGGCTTCACCTCTAGCTGAAACCAGCACAGGTATGACAAACCTGCAAAACCAGTTGGCTAATCTCACGATACATATGCATGAACTTAAGAAAGGGAAAGAGGTTGCATAAGACATATGGTGCATAAAGTGTAAAGCACAAGGCCATACTAAAGATAATTGTCCAGTCTTTGTAGAATATATAGCAACCGGGGCTCCTAACCCCTTACCACAGACCCATGGGCCGTGGTGTGAAATATGCAAAACAAGAGGACATCTACCTCACCAGTGCCCTCTACTTCAGAAGTACGTGCAGACACCTAAGAACTTATACTGCGTCTTCTGCAAGTCCGTAGGCCATGATGAACATGATTGCCGAGCCTATGATCTCATGGTCAGGAGTAAGCAAGACCTATATAGAGTCCAATCAGAAACACAGGGTCCAACAGTAGGACCACAGCATGATCCAGCTTATGTTGGTCGTGGAGGAGGATTCAGAGGAAGAGGAGGATTCAGAGGCTTTGGCCATGGTTGTGGACCAGTCACTTGTTACTACTGTGGAGTTGTAGTACATTATGCTAGGGACTGTCAGAGCCCTACCACCACATGTAACTATTGCAAATATTACGATCACGCTATAGAAGACTGTCCTACCTTAATAGCTAAGATCAGAGAACCTAAGCCAACAGTACACCAGAACATCCAACGTATTGTTGTTGAGCAGGAAGAATGAGAACTAAGAGTCAACATTGTGACTCGTAGCGGTGCTTCCACCAATGGGACATCGCAGGTTACTGAAAAGACCACAGGTCAGGAGTGGGTGCGTAAAGCTCCTAACAAAGCAACACCACTTGACCTACAGAAGAATAAACAGACATTTCAGGAAGCTAAGACTTTCTTTGATGACCCTATGCAATCAGGATCGCAGGTACCGTCGTCTAGGGGCGTACCGCAGCAAGCACCTTGTGGCATTAGCCCTATATAGATATTGTAGGATACCACATAGGGCGCGTGCAACGAGGATGAGTTGACAGGAAGTGTACAATCCTTCCTGCAGAGCTATTTAAAACTCGTGAGAAATGAGCAAGCTATTGGAGAACTTCAGCGCATCATAGATCAGTGTTAGCCATCTTCTTCCATGAGCAGTGCACAACGTGCTATTCATAGCATTATGGGACATACAAGAACAGGAAGAGAGATGCGACTCACAGCACAGGTTGGAGAATTTGAAATGGACGAGGTGATCCTAGATATAGGATCAGAGGTAAATGTTCTGACTAAGCAGGCATGGGAACAAATAGGTAGCCCTAAGTTAGTCAGATCGCCTATCCATCTACGATTAGCTAATCAACAGTGGGTATCACCCCTGGGTCGATTATCACAGGTACCAGTTGACATTGACGGAGTTTGCAGCTATGTGGACTTTGAAGTTATAGAAAATATTGATGATAGTAGACCATATCCAGCACTACTAGACATTGATTGGGTGATCGGTAACATGGCCGTTATCGACTTAAAGAGAAGACAAATGACCTTTGAGGATGCACAGATCCGGGTCATCGCACCGTTAGATCCTCTTCAGGGTCCTAGATACATTGAACCTATCCGAGCAGAGGAAGAGGCACGTAACATGGACAGTCTCTATCAGATGACTGCAAACCAAAGCGACTACATCAATCCAACTACAGAAGGGAACATTAGTTGGCGATACGACAGCTCATGCACATCAGATTCAGATGTTGGTCTAGAGAACTGGCAGAACAGACTTTACGAAGTCTCAGCGCATAGATGTGTGTACATGACTAAGTCACTACGATGGATTGGCACAGAGGTCAATGAGATTCCATCATATCATGGTCTAATAGATATCCAGGACTTTCTCACGTAGTATGAACAACAAATTCCTCACGAGCAGAGGATCGCAACTATGGACCTTGCAGTACGAGCCACACCTGCAAGATGGTGGTATACACATAAAGAGAATATCGCATCATGGGATGATCTTAAGAGATTGATGGCGATCAGATTCTCTACCGACAGAGAATATGTCCAGCAGAGATACACAGGAGAAAGTGACCCCAGGTCACATATTTAGACATGTGAACAGAATTGGTCAGACATTCCCGAGGATGAATGGGTTCACCAATTAATTCACACTTTGGACACAGTTCCACGAAACTGGTACACAGAGACTGAATTGTGCTAGGGAACGACTACATGGCCACTTCTAATAGACAGCTTTCTACTCACCTTCGCTTTTGAATCTGAGTATCCAAATGTTGATCAGGCCCTAGATGTAATAAAGGTTAAGATATTTGAGGATTGCACCCTATCAGTACATACTCAACCTGAGTGGGCCATCCAGTTAGAAGATGCGCTCGAGTGCTATAACTTCAAAGCAGAACCAGAGGATGAGGATGAGGATCCTCGCAACATCAACATTTCAGAGTCAGAAGGGACTCGCGATGTTGATGGACCGAAGCTACAGATTCTACCAATCACAGAGCCGATCGGAATTAAAAAGATCAATATTGGCACAGACACAGAACCAAAGTTTGCCTCTATTGGAGACTATTGGACCGATGAAATAGTCAGACAGATTGCAGACTTGTTACATGACTATCAGGACCTATTTACCACCAAGTTCATAGAGAAGAAGGGAATAGTCGGAGACCTGGGAGTAATGAGGATACCATTGAAAGAGGATGCTAGACCAGTCAAGCAGCGTCCATATAGATTAAATCCATGGTACAAAGAAAAAGTTAAGGATGAGATCGATAAGATGCTAGCAGCAGGAATCATTGAGCCCGTAGAAGAGAGTGAATGGGTTAGTCCCATGGTCGTGCAAGAGAAGAAAACTAAAGGAGACATCAGGATCTGTGTCGACTTGCGTAAACTCAATGACGTATCGCTTCATGATCCATTCCCGACACCTTTCACTGATGAAGTACTAGACAATGTGGGAGGACTGGAGGTCTACTCCTTCACTGATGGCTTTTCAGGCTATCACCAGATCAGAATCCACTCAGAAGATCGACATAAGACCACTTTTGCAATAGAATGGGGCTCATTCCAGTATACGGTCCTCCCTTTGGTCTTAAGAATGCACCGGCTATCTTTTCTAGAGTAGTAGTTGCTGTATTTAAAGAATACATCCATAAATTCCTAGAAGTTTATTTTGACGATTGGACTGTATTTGGATTAATTGACAAGCACATAGGAGATTTAAGACTGATGTTAGAGAAATGTAGGCAGTACCAGATTTCTCTAAACTTGAAAAAAAGTATATTCTGTGCGCCATTTGGTATTTTGTTGGGTCACATTGTTTGCAGGCAAGGCTTGATGGTAGATCTCGCAAAGATTGCCACTCAGTCAAACAATTGAGGACAGTACTTGGTCATACCGGGTACTACAAAAAATTCATCAAGGGATACGCAAAGATTACAGCACCGATGGAAAAACTGTTAAAGAAAGATGTAAAATTCCTATGGAATGAGGAATGCCAGCAGAGTATAAACACACTTAAAGAGAAGATGGTTACAGCACCCATCTTAGTATTCCCAGACTGGACTAAGCCGTTTCATGTACATGTGGATGCATCTGGCATCGCACTAGGGGTTGTTTTAACGCAACCAGGAGAAGGAGGTATCGATCATCCTATCGCATACTCTAGCAGAAAGCTGTCGACAGCAGAAAAGAACTACACCACGACAGAAAGAGAAGGCTTAGCTATGGTGTACACACTACAGAAGTTCAGGCACTACTTGTTGGGTGCCTCGTTCAAGATGTTTATTGACCATTCTGCATTGAAGTATCTGGTCAATAAGCCAGTGTTAGGGGGAATAATCTGCAGATGGTTACTCCTATTTCAGGAGTATGATTTTGAAATCATTGTCAAACCAGGAAGATTTAACGCTGGACCTGATCATCTGTCGCGAATAGACTCAGGAGAAGAGCCAAGTAATCTAGAGGACAATTTGCTAGACGCGCAATTGTTTTCTATCCAGATCGCAGATGAGTACTATGCTAATATCATTCACTTTCTCACTACAGTAAGGGCACCTGAGGAGTTTACCAAGCATTGAAAGAGGCAGTTGGTTGTTAAAGCAGCAGACTTCACCGTGATCGTAGGACAGTTATATAAGTTAGGTCCAGATGAAGTCCTGCGCAGATGTGTGATGCCGCATGAAAAAGAGGCTATTATCAGAGAAGCACATTCAGGTACCGTAGGAGGTCATTTCGCAGGAAAGCCGACTGTGCAGAAAATCCTGACCACAGGATTATGGTGTCCCACATTACACAAAGATACTAAGGACTTTTGCAGATGCTGCGATATCTGCCAGAGGGTAGGAAAACCCTCACGACGAGATGAAATGCTGCTGCAACAGCAGGTTACGTTGCGCACATTTGACAAGTTGGCTATAGACTTTGTGAGTCCTATCAACCCACCAGGAAAATGAACTGGCACGAGATATATCATCACTGGAATAGAGTACCTCACCAGGTGGGCAGAGGCCAAAGCAATAAGAAATTGTGATGCTGCTACAGCCGCATAGTTCATTTTTGAAAACATCATCACTAGATTTGGATGCCCAGTAATTTTGATGAGAGATCAAGGCACACACTTCTTGAATCGCACCATTGAGGCCTTGACGGAAGAATTCCAGACACAGCACCATAAGAGCACTCCCTAACACCCACAAGCTAATGGTACGGTGGAGGCCTTTAACAAGATTTTAGAAAATGCTCTTACTAAGATATGCAATAGCCAAATGAATGATTGGGACCTTAGAGTTAACGCTGTATTATGGGCATATAGGACTACATGCAAGAAACTTACAGGACACACACCTTTCAGCTTGGTGTATGGACAGGAGGTTGTTATGCCTATGGAGTATATCCTTCCCAGTTTAAGAATTGCTTAGATCACTGGAATGGCTGATACAGACACGGTGCAGGAAAGGCTAGCACATCTGCTTGCCTTAGAGGAAGATAGATTCATCACCGGATTCCATCAGAAAGTACAGAAGGCACAAGAAAAAGCTTGGCATGACAGGAAAATTAAGAGTAAGACTCTTCAGATCGGAGACCTAGTACTCCTCTATGACAGTAAATTTATTAAGTTTCCAGGGAAGTTCAAGACGCATTGGTTGGGACCGTATCAGATACAGCAAGTTACAGAGGGAGGAGCCGTTCAGATCAACAAACTGAATGGGGAGATTCTTCCCATGATGATCAATGGTAGTAGGCTTAATCTTTATAGTGACAACCACTCCACCTCTCAGCCCTAACTTAGAGTCGAGAGGGTGTAGATGTCCAGTGTAGTTGAAAGGAGGCATCGCACCGGGAATTAGTCTACACCGGCAGGTATTCTAAGTATAAGGAATCGCATAAGGACGGTTCATTTTGTGAAGTGAGTAAAAAAAAATGCGTAAGTTTGTGTTGAGCAAGTGATGCGGTGTGGCATCGCAGCGGCGCGATGTTTCACCGTGCCACGTACCCAGTTTTTGTAACGAGACAGAGGGCTAGTCAAGTTGCCTTCTGACAGGTAGTTAATGAGGAAATGACTGGTATACCTTACCATAGATTTGGAAGTAGCATAATCAATTATCCCGATTTAGCAAATCTTCGATGAGACCAGTTCCTGCATACACAAGCTTCGAGGGAAATTGATCGGATTTCAGCATTTATTGAGGATCAGGATGACGGGTGTGGTCTTGTCCAGGCATTAATACAACCGACGGGTTCAGTCTAAGATGACCGTTGCGTCCGGTATTATCGCCTTCAACATAAAAGAAGAAATTATTCATTCGGGAGGGTTACTTTTGCAAAGAGCTGAGAGCTATAGAGTGCAGTGTTAAGTTTCCCCTTCCCAGAGCTAATTTCATTACAGAGTGCTGTGATTTCCAAATTTTGCAACCATTTCCAATCCAAAGTATAACACCGAGTGGGTTCTGCCCGAGGAGGAACCTCTAGAAGACAGTCTAAGACGCTTCGAGCATGATGGCCGTATGTCCGCTATGGCGACGCCGCCCAGGGTTGTGAAATTAGGAACATCACAGGTCAGACAATTTCCAAGGATGAGGAGTCAAGCGCAGGATGTAGAAGATGTCATCAAGTCTATGCTGAAGAGAAGAAGAAAGCCGAGCCGATCACTGAAGATAAGAAAGCAGAGCAACAGAATGATGAGAAGAAATCTCCCGCTAGGAAGAAAGTAAAAATGAGAAAAAGAAAGCAACGGGAGAAGGGAGATGACCTATCTCATCAGCTAAGAGAAGAACAAGAGGTTCCAAAGGTCAAGAATGAAAATATGCGGAACCCAAGTAGCGTGAATACCTAGAGCGAGTTGCTAAGAAGAAAAGTGAAAGGGAAAACAAACCGAACAAGCAGAACTTCAAGATGCAGACAAAGGCTTGTTCTCGGAATGGAATTCCTGGTTTGTATACCTTTCGCATAAGTAGGCTCCAGACTGAATGAAATGTTGAGAAGGCTGGAAGATACAGATTTTCCTTGTGATAAAATTTCTAACCCAGATAGAGAGGAAATGATATATGTGGAAGACTTCTCAAGACTTGAAGATCCTTAAAAGGTCTCGCAAGTGACGAGAGCGAGAGCATGACTGAGGGCAGGAAAGAGAAGAGAGCCCAATGAGCTAAGTTACAGAAACTATAAAGAGCGTGTCGGAGCTATGGAGAACGAAGTCGTAGGACTTCGGGACAAGCTTCGGCGCACTTCGTAGGAAGCCAAGGAGAAGCTACAGCAGGAGAAGCCTGTTGGTAGTGGCTCAGGGACGAGCCACAAGTAAGTGTTAGGGGACTGTTGGAGCAGGGTCCCATAGCTACAGGAAAATCTGCCATTTTGGCAGATAGACAGTTTGGTGAAGACGAAGAGATAAGGTGAAGCTACGACGACGTAGCATGTTTCTAGCTGCAGAGCAGAGTCAGAAACCGTGACTGTTGGAACAGAGAAGTCAAGGAAAATGACAGTACCTGAGCGGTTGAGAAGAGAGAGCTCAACCACTGCATTGAAGGTAGCAGCGAAGACAGGAGGGCTCAACTACCCTCATAAAGGAAAAGCAGCGACGAGGCCGAGGTATTGAAGACGAAGGACAAAAGAAGGGAAGCGATGCATAGTACCCATGGTCAGCGCCGGGAAGCATGGAAGACTGCAGAGAGCAGTGGTGTGATGGAAAGAGGCTACCCCAAGTACAGATATGCCGACTGTCACTAGTTAGGGTTTTGGGTTACTGTTGGGACAGGTCCATAGTGTTGTAATGGCGAGACCTTCAGGCCGCCTATAAAGGGATGTATTTTGTATTGTAAAAGGTTGGCATTTTGGGCATTTTAGGCCATCCAGCTAGTCAGATTATCAGTAGTCTGTTAGCTTACTGTTATTTTGTATTGTAACAATCTGCAAGGATTGACAGAGAGAGAGAGAGAGAGTGAGAGTATATTGTAAGAAGGCAATATAGAGAAGAGATCTAGGAGAGAAGGGCTCCAGGCTGAGTGCAGAGTTACCCAGAAGATCTCTAGCTGCATATGCGGTGCAGCAGAAATGTGTACCTCTCTCAAGTTATAATATAGAAACACAGTTCTGTGGACATAACTTCCACCCTGGAAGTGAACCATGTAAAATTAGAGCGTTATGTGTTTGATTCATGTGATTGTATTTACTTGTTATATCTATCATTCATTACATGAACTTTGCTTACAGTAAATGCATGTGTATGTTTTTCAGTTCACAGCATATTACAAGGATAAATGTAAGTTGAAGTCTTTAAGTATTCCGTATAAGAGTTTGTCTAAGTTTCACTCAAGACAGTTAAGAGTCGCAGTATAAATCAACCTCGTGTGTTGAGTCCTGTAAGTTGAACACAAGTAATGCTAGGTACACTGAGTCGCAGCGGTAGGATATCGCACCATCAGAGGAGCTGTGGTTCACTACGGTTAAGGATCAAGCGGAGGAAAGAGTTACGTGTTGCCCAGGACGTGGTGATGCGATAAGGATTAGAGTCATTGCGAGTAAGAGGAAACTGCGCATCGCAGAGAGGAAAGAGCGGTCTTGCGAGCTAAGAAGAGCTGCGAGACGCACACAGGACGCCATATAGAACCTGGTCGAGACACTTGAGTCTTTGGCCAACCCATAAGGATCACTTCAGGTGAGACTTCAGGCCGCTCCGCGGTCTGTCGCCGAAAGGGCCAATGAGCCAGGGGTGTTGTTGGTACATGATAGTAAACCCAGGTCTACCCAGACAACCAACATGAAGATGTACACAACTTGATCATTTGTAGGGAAAAAAAGCACTTCAAGAATGTGATCATTAATAAGCTTTCTGATGAAGTGCATATATAATTCACTATGTTTGTTGCATTGATGTTTAACTGGATCTTTGGCAAACTTCATGGCATTCTGATTGTCACACCAAAGGGTAGTTGGATGAAGCTAATCAAATTTGAACTATGAGAGGATCTTTCAAAGCCACAAGGATTCATGACTTGCATTAACTACAACTCAATACTTTGCTTATGTTGAAGAAAGAGAAATAGCTTGGTGTTTCTTACAATCCCAAGTGACATGTCTGAAACCAATATTGAAAAAATAACCTACAGTAGACTTCTAATCATCATGGTCATCGATCTAATCTGAATCGGTGAAACCAAACAAGGAAGGAGTCCCCCCTGAATTGTCATGAATCCCAAACTAAACTCTACCCCAGATATATTGAAGTATCCCTTTTTCTCCTTTCCAATGGCTTTCATGGGTCATTTTCATATACTAGGAAACAAAACCAACAATAAAGGGAATATCATGATGGGTATGAGTCAAGTATAAGAAACTACCATCTAGCTAACGATACAAGGTGGCATCTACTTAGTTGAAGTGCAAGTGGTAGAAAGTTTGACTCCAGACTGAAAGGGAGATGTTTCTAGTTTATAGTATTCCATGTGAATGCGATAAAAAAGGTCACAAGCATGCCTATACTGAGAAAGAAATATTCCTTTCAATGGTTTGTAGGATTCTGAGGCCAAGATCAAAATAGTGAAAATATCCTAAGTCTGTCATTTCAAATTTATTCTTAGGGTTGGATTTCACATGGGTTAAAAGGGTATGGTCACTACCGGTAAGAATAATGTCACCAACATAAATAAAAAGGGTCATATGGTTTCCTACTTTCTTGGTATAGACACTAGGATTAGAATGTCATCTAGAAAAATCAACGTCAAGAATAAATCTATCCATTTTGACATACCAAGTTTGAGGAGCTTTCATAAGGCCATATAGAGATTTCTTAAGGCTAGAAACACGGATAAAGTCATTCTCAACATAGAAAGGAGGTTGTTCCATGTAAATATATTCCTATCAAGCCCCATGCAAGAAGGAAGACATGACATCCATTTGATGGACCTCCCATTTATGTGAAGTGGCAATGGTAAGAATAAGGCGGATGGATTTCATTTTGGCGATATGGGAAAAGGTTTAATTGTAGTGAATTCCTTTAACTTGGGAAAATCCTTTGGAAACTAACCTTTCCTTAAGTCTTTCAACACTTACATTGCATACATACTTAGCTAGATATACCCATTTACATCATACATGTTTCCTTCATTTCAAAAGAGGTACAAGATCCCAAGTATCATTTTCCATTAAGAAATGAATTATTCTTCCATAGTTGTGTCCCAATTTAGATGGCATAAATATTCTACAAATTTTTTCTATGGATCGTGATTTTTTGAAACTTGATCCAAAAAAGAAGTAGTTAGTTGTAACTAAGAATGTTTTCGGAGCTAAACTCTAGGATCATAAGCAAGACCACCAATTGCTTCACAAGTTGTACAGACCCATAGAAGAAGCAATTGTTCTGGTACGACCAGAGGAAAATGAGTAGGAGGAGGTGAATTTCATCCCCATTTTCATCATTAGAAGAAGAATATATAGTAGGAAAAATCTCAAGAAATTTGGGAGTAGAAGAAGGCACAAGTGCCAAACATGATTTGCAGGCCATAGATGGCACAAATGTCCAATTAGGATATCATGCTAAAATATTTTCATCAAATTTAGTTCACCTTTTCTAATAATTACGGTCATTGTATTTTGGTTTAATAAGTATACAACCTTTTACGTCTTCAAAATATCCAAGAAATATGCAAATTTCACTTTCAGGTTGTAATGTTTTTCATTTTTCATTGAGAATGTGAGCCCATGCTTCACTACCAAACACACAGAAGTGGCTGACATCTAGCTTCATTTTACTCCATGCTTCTTCTGATGTTATATCTTTTAAATACTCGGTGGAAGTTTAATTGACTCTGTAATAGGCACAATTAATGGATTCATCCCATAATTAAAAACTTAATCCCTTATATTGTACCATACAATTAGCCATTTATTTTAATGTGCAATTCTTTCTTTTAGCAACAACATTTTGTTGTGGTGTATATGGAACATTATGTTGCATTTGAATTCCATGTGTAGTGTGGTAAGAAATAAACTTTTTGTTTACATGTTCAGCGATGTTATCTTTTCTTAACTTGTGTATGCATGTCCATAATGTTTCTCTATAAGGGCCTTGTAGGCCAAAAAATTGTCAAAACTTCACTGTTAAGTTTTAAAAGGTAAACACTAGTGCATCTGGAAAAGTCATCAATGAAAGTTAAGAAATACTTAAATCCATACAAACAAGAAGAAGGAAGCAAACCACAAAAATCATCATGAACAAGTTGCAAGGGGGTTGAGGCATGCCTAGTGGCACATTTTTCAAAATTATTTTAATGATATTTGTTGAGAACACACCTAGGACAAAAACCATCTCTACAATAGATGAGAGGACTATGAATCACTATTTTTCTATTTCATAGTTGATGCAATGATCAATAGTTTAAATGACCAAATTGCTCATGCCAAAGTTTGCTCAAGTCATTGCTATGAGCAATAAAAACTTAGGGAAACAATGATGATCCAAAGTTGTTGAAACTACACAACTTTGTAATATCATCAATGTTTCTTGTATCTAGGACATGTTTAGGATATTTGAAACCCTTGATTACAACTTGGTGAGGCATAAACATTAAATTCTTACTTTTACTAGAATGAGTGATTTGATAGACTGACAACAAATTGCAGGAAATTTTTGGAACACATAATACATCATTGAATTGACCATCATCTAGTTGAATTGTTCCAGAGCCTATAACATTAAGATATCTATTATCATCAACAAATATTTTTTTGTTTCTACATTCATTTAGAGAAGCAAATATGGCCACTCATTTGAAGAATAGGAATAGGACGCATTGAAGGAGAAACCAGAAGCACAAAGTGCATGTTCATGAGTTGTTGAGACAAAAGATGAATCAAGGTTGATGTTATGCTTCTTCATTGCTGCTTCCAAGGTTTCAATCTTCTTGAAACAGTTAGATTCCACATGACCATCTTTCTCGCAAAAAATTGCCATGACACTCATTATTCCTACCTTTGATTTCGTTCCCAAGTTGTCATCATTGGAAGGATGAGTTGGTTGAGAGGGTTTAGGACCCTTTTTTTACTCTTACGAGGATGTTTCTTCTTGGCATTCTTGGTTTTTTTTTTTGTACCACTAAGGCTTTTCTAGATGTATCTACAATGTTGATTAATCCGATATGTACAATCTTATATTCCTCTCTAATCAAGGAATCAAAAAAGTATTCAAGAGTGAGTTCTACATATTTAGTCCCCAGATATTCTTTCATGGAGTAAAAGGTAGATACAAAAACATAATAAGTAGGACCAAGCTTCGAGAAAATAGAATAAATACATTTCTTTTTTGGATTATCTATTTTTCATTCTTCAACAAAGGTTCTAAGGATTCTCAATTTAGAGAGATGGTCTTGAATTCAAAAAAACCTACTAGGATTTAAGAATCCAACTCATTTTCAAGATGGTGACCTTGAATTTCATTGTGTTTACCAAAACCTAGTTTCCATTTTTTCCAAGCCATATCTAGTTCATCAATTCCTTTAAGGTGGAATCATAACTCATTAGAAATTGACATCCCAAATAATCAATGGGATTCACCACATTTACTAGCCAATTTTATTTTCTTGTCTTCATCAGTGGATTCAGTTTCTTTTCCTAAGGTAATCTAGTAAGGTCTCCTACTTCATAGGACATCCTCTATATGGGATTTCCATAAGAATTAGTTAGTATCATTAATAAGAATATCACATGGAGTGGAGAAATTGTAATGCATAGGTAATATGGATTCAAAAATAGAAATTAATGGTTTAGATGCAAAGATTGTGCAAAAATAGGTAGTTTAAAAAAGACACTTAAAACAAACTCCAAACGCCAAAGTTATGTCATTTTGAAAAAAGGAATAAAAGGGAACCAAGAGGCCATGTGGCAAGAAAATATTGATCCACGTGATGATGGAAACAAAAAAATATAGTAAAAAATTCCCTCCTTTACTAACTTTTCTAATAAGCTTACTTTTACAAATAAGTTGTTTTAAAATAAATGACCCACTTTATAAAAGTGGGTCATTTACACCATAGTTAATTTATAATTTAAAGTTACATTAGTTTTCTTTAATTAACAAAAAGAAGGACTTGAACCCAAGGCCTCTTACATTTTAAGGTAACTTTCAACCAAGTGAGCTAAGCTAAATATTTATAAATTTTATGGGGTTGATGTTTTTTGTTGTTGTTGGAAGAGCTTTCCTACAAAAAAAAATGGCTTCTACATAACCACACAAAATAAAATAAAAAATAAAAAATTTGAAACAAAAATTTCTTAGATTTGGGGTTAATCCTTGCTTACCATACCTAGAAAATGTACATAATTTTCTCACTGTTTTTGGTTTATCAAGTTTGCGCAATGAGCACATCAAAGAGAATACATAGTAAAGAAAAACCCCAAAGGATAAAAAATAAGGAATGCAATAAAAATAAACTAGGCTAAAATATGAAGGAATATGAGAAATTAAAAAAAAACATCATTATAAATAACATACCTCTGGATCTAGTAAAATGATTGTATCTTGGGAAAACATAAACCTTTTTCTATGAAATGAAAATCATTTCCAACTGAAAGAAATAACTTTGTATGCAATGGAACATCTCTCTTAGCCCAAAAATGTACATAAATATCAGAAAACAAAAAATCCTTTCATGCATACGACAACACCGATTCAAGATCTCAATCACCAACAAAAGGGGAACTTCATAAGATATCTAATACCGAGTTTGAGTAACACGTGATATTTCCAAAAGATTGAACACCTTTAGAAATTTCTCACATAGATAGATCATGGATCAACACATTGATGTTTTTATGTGGTTAAAACCCTTGAAGAATGAAATAGTCCATGACCCCTACCAAAATAGCTACTTGAGGCAATATATTATGCAAAAGAAAAGAAATATTACAAAATTTTTGTCACAATCAATAATCAATCAAGTGACCCTCCATGCTCTTGAAATAGAGATCATGGACTAATTGAGTGTTAAACCAGAAATGAATTGCTAATAAGATCAAGGTGAAGATGAATCGTTGGCCCTTGCCCTCAATAAAAACATCATTTCTTTATACGTAGTTGGTAACTCCAACGATATAGTGGAATGGGTTTCTAGAAATTATAATATTCAAGTTAGTTCTTTGAGGCACTGGAAATAAATAATAGAAGAGATGAGATCCCTATTCATACGTATTTTTTTCATCCATATCTATCGGCAATTCAACTTTGTTGCAAACATTCTTTCTAAAAAGGATTTGGGTATGAATGAAGGCCATGTATATATATATTGAATTTTATGAGGAGCATAGGATGCTAGACAATGGCAATGTTCAGTTCAGTTAGCAGTTTATTGCTACTTGTTCATTTTGGGAATGGTTCCTATATGATAATAGTTTTTGGGGCCTTTTTGAGCATGTTAAAAATTGGTATCCTTTTATGAACAACATTTTTGCAGGATCATGAAGTTAGATATATGTTTATGGTTATTTTATTTGAGGTATGTTTTTGGAAGATTGATTATGCTATCTGATATTTGATATCACAATTTTGACTATTCAAGTTGTAGAAAAGGTGAATCAAGTGAATTTTGTAGTAGTTGGGTTATGGTGAACTTCGATTATGTAACTTTGGTTCATTCTATGAATAAATACTTATTAAGCTAATAACTTATAACTAAAAAAGAAATACCATGGGTTACCAAACCACAGGCCATTAATATTCTCACCCAATACTCGTTAATAGAGTAAATACAATAAGAATAAAATATAACTAGTATAAAAATAATAGTAATTAGCAAATAAATCTTTTTACCATAACTTATAATATTTTATGTTAACAAAATAAAAATAAAAACCCAAAAATAAGTCTTTTAATATAACTTTATATTTTATGTTGTCAAAACCCCTCAACTTTTATATTTTATGTTGACAAAACCCTCAACTAATAGCTCAATTGAGGGTTTAGCTATTATAAGTTATATATTTTTATGTTGAAAAAACCCTCAAGCATAAGATTCATATATAACACTCAATTACTATTGGTAAATATATAATCCACAAAATCCACAAACTTTCTTGGTATGTATATGTCACTAAAGCCTCATGAACTTCTTGCAAAAATCTATAATGTCATGAACTTGCAATAATTTATGATGTCATGGAAAATCATCAAATTATTAACATATTTTTATTTAGCCCCAAAGAATGGTTATAACTCTTACAACCAATTTTTTTGACAAAAAAATCATGGACTTACATAATGATGTTACATGTACATGGAATTAGTAGGTGGGATAGGCACTACAAGTTCTTTTCTTTTATATTTTCTTGCATTTACAAAGCTTATCACAAAATGCGGAATAAAACCCTTAAGGACATAGGTCTCACCACTTTCATATGACATTGTGTAATTATTCCATATGAATTATGGATCCATAGTCTAATATCTTAAATTTATAATGAAGAAACACCGAGGAAATATTTGATTGCCTCTTGCCATATACACCCAACACCTTGTCCTAGTTCATCTTCAAAACGAACCATTTGAAGATTGATCATAAAAAAATTCCATTTGGAAGATATACAATTGTTCCAAGATATATAGTTTTTCCAACTATTGCATACAACATTGGCCACATTAAATTTCCATAGGTTGCAATTCTCCTTAGTTATCCTTTTCGATTACATACACCCTAACCTTCTCGTTAAAATTGATTTTATTTGTAAATATTTATTTGATGGGATCCATTTCCATGTGAATTCATAATTGGTTCACATGAGTGTTAAAATTTTGAAATAACCTTACCCATGTTGGTAGTGGAAGCATATAATACAAAAAGATCAACAAAGTTGAATGGAACAATGGCAATCCCACAATTGAACACAAAAATTTTACGTGGTAAAACCCTTGACAGGGAATCATCCACAGGGAAAAGAGTATCAATATTCTTATTATTCAAGAATGGAGATTACAACATCTTGCAACCATTTCTCACACCCCAATTGCCTCTACAGTCTTTCATGGATATATAACATCTCTCTTAGATGGTTAGATAAAGTTGACCAATTAAATGTGCCCTTATCCATGTTATAACTTGGGTTGTATTTTCTCAACTGAAGGAAGAATAATAGGGATCTAGAAAGATTCCCATATCCAAATCCATGGGAAATTGGTTGTCATTGTTTCAACAATCTCCACCTTGACAACAATTTACCTAATGCCTTGTCCATCTTTATTCATCACCTTCTTGTAATCCAAGAGAATCCAAACACCACCACATCTTCTCTAATGTTACTAGTTTTGTGAACATGTCTGCACAATTATTTTGAGTGTGGAATTTCTTTAGAGACACCTTGCCTTCATCAATAACCTGACTTACAAAATGGTATTTAATATGAATATGTTTTGTCTTACTATGGTAAGCTATATTTTTAGACAAATGAATAGTAATTTGACTATCAAAAAATATTTTTACATTATTATGTCTCCTTCCAAACTCACCTACCAAACCTTTTAACTAGATTGCTTCCTTTGCAAGCATGTGAAGCAAATATATATTCTACCCCCATAGTATATAAAGCAACAATGTTTTGAAGCTTTGACATCCAACTAACAGGAACTCCTACAAGAGTAAAGACATATCCTAAAGTGGATCTCCTTTTGTCCAAGTCACCTGCAAAATATGAATCGGTATATAACCATAAACTAAATCAATGCAACCATTGAAGGTCATATATAATAATTACTTGTGCCTCTAAGATACTGAAGCACCCATTTCACTGCTACCTAATGTTCTCTACTTGGATTTTCCATGTATCTACTATCAACACCAACTGCATGTGAGATATCTAGTTTGGTATAGACCATGAGATACATCAAAATTCCTACTACATGAGCATATGGTAGATGAGACATATACTCCTTTTCTTCATCATTACTAGGACATAAGCCTGAAGAAAGCTTAAAATGAGAAGACAAAGGGATATTAATGGTTTCGCATTATTCATACCGAAGCTCTGAAGTATTTCTTCCATATATTCTGTTATGATAACCAAAACTTACCATTTTTCTTTTATTTGTGTATCTCCATGCCCAATATTTATTTTGCTACTCCTAGATCCTTCACATCAAATTTCCTAGGAAGTTGGGATTTTAACTTATTGATTTAAACCATGTTTTTTATTGTTACAAGCATATCGTCAGCATATAACACCAAAATAATGAATATGCCATTTTTCATCTTTTTAAAGTAAACACAATTATCATTCTCACTACTGATAAAATTTTGGCTCGTCATGAAGGAATCAAATTTCTTGTACCATTTCTTGGGAGATTGCTTCAAGCCATCCAATGACTTCTTGAGTTTGCAACAAACATTAAGTTTGTGATTTTGAACAAACCCTTCTGGTTGTTCCATATATATATATATATATATATATATATATATATCCTCATATAAATCTCCATGTAGAAATGCAGTTTTAACATCTAGCTGCTCTAACTCAAGATCAAATAAATCAAATAGTGCTAACACTAACTAAATAGAAACACGCTTAACAAATGGTGAAAATATTTCATGGAAACCAATACCTTCCTTCTGAGATTACCCTTTTGCTACTTGTCTTGCTTTATATTTATCAACTTTATAATCAACATCTTTATTCAGTTTGTTGACCCACTTGCAACCAACAACTTGTATGTCCTTTGGAAGTTCTAAAAGGACCCATGTTTTATTCTTTTCCAATGAATCAATTTCTTATTTCATTGCTACTTTCCAATTAGTGTTTTCAGATACTTCCATTGCTTCCTGATAAAAACTAGGTTCATCGTCATTAGAAATCAAAGCAATAGATGAAGTAAAATCTTCATAAATTTTAGGAAATTTTTGACCCATGTAGATATTCATAGAGTTTGTTGCAGAAATTTCTCAGTTTCCTAGAATTTTTGTAACCTCATCTTCTTTTGCAGGAGTTTTTTCATGAATGTCTTCATGCTCCTCCTCTCCTGCAAATGATCGATTTTCCAATTAAACTTGCCAAATTTCTGGTACTTCTTCCTATTTCATTTGACTATCTACCATATATTATTTAATGAGAGACAATTCATCAAATACAACATCTATGTTAATGATGAATTTTTGGAAAATTGGATCCCACAATCTGTATCCCTTAAATCCATCACCATACCCAACAAAGACATACCTTTTTTTTTCATATCTAACTTAGAACGTTGATTCTTAGGAATAAGAGCATAAACATCACCAACAAAAATTTTAATAGTTGAATAATCACAAGGGTGACCTGTCCATACCTCTTCTAGAATCTTACAATGAATTGCAGTTGACGGTGATCGATTTACCTGATAGCATGTTGTAAGAATTGTTTCTTCCCACAATGCCTGGTGGAACTTGGCATTACTAAGCATGCTCTTTGCTTTCTCTAGAATATTCCTATTCATGCATTCAACAACACCATTTTGATGATAAGTGTAAATCATTGTTCTATGTCTTTCAATCCTAGCTTCCTTGCAATAATATTCAAATTCCTTAGATGTGAAATCACCTCCATTATTTATTCTTAAACACTTGATTGGAATGTCAATGCTCTTTTCAACCAAAGCTCTAAATTGTTTAAAAACATTAAATACATATTCTTTTCTTTTGAGTAAAAAGATCCATACCTTTCTATAGTAATTATTTATAAATGTTAGAAACTATGATGATACTCCAAAAGAGACTATAGGGGTTGGTCCCCCAAATATTTTAATGGATATAATATAGGATACCTTTACTTACATGTTTTCCTATTTTGAACTTCTTCCTAGACCGTTTTCCATACACACAATGGTTACATAAATTAAAATTTAGAGTTTTTAAACGAGGAAGTAACTTATGATCCACAAGTATCTTAAGTCATTTCTCGCTAATATGGCCTAAATGTTGGTGCCATAAATGAGAAGAGTCACTTGCACCTTCAAATACTATAGATGCATGATTTATCTTAGTGCTTTCATCAAGCTTATAAAGGTTCCAAATACTTTTATCCTTCATGACTACTAAGATTCCCTTGGACACCTTCATTACTCCACCTTGAATTGAAAATTTATAACCAGTAGAATCTAGAAATAGCATAGCTATTAAGTTCTTTCTAAGTTCAGTAACATGTCTCACCTTTGCTAGCATTCTCATAGTACCAAAATACATTTTGAACTTGATAATACCAATCCTAGCAATTTTACAGGAAATGTTATTTCCCATAAAAATTGTATCTTTATTAATGGATTGGTAACTTGAAAACCAGTTTTTGTGAAGACACATATGATGAGAGGCACCAAAATCTAACAATTAATCATGATGATATTGCAAAACATTAGAAATAGATAGTACTTCGTCAATCATACATGAACTTATTTCAGTTGCATTTGCTTCCTTTTTGGATCTTCTTTGGATGCTTATCCTTTTTCAACAATCCTCAATTAGATGGCCTGATTTATTATTGTACAAACACTTCATCTTACCCTTCTTAGCTCTTGACTTTGATCTGGATATACCTTTCAAATTATCTCCTTGTTCTTTTGATCGACCTCTAGCCACCATTTCCATTGATGTCGAGGTTTCTATATCGATCTTTCTTCTTACCTCTTCACATTACAAAGCTTTAACAATAGTATCATAATCAACATTTTCTAAATTACTAAACCACATAGAAGCGATTAGATGATCTCAAGAATCAGGAAGTGTACATAACAAGGTAATTGTCTTGTCTTCTTCATCGATTTTTACATCCAACCTGGCTAATTGAAAAACAAGATTATTAAAAGTATTTAGATGATCTTGAGAATTTCCATACCTTCATCCATTCACAAAGCATATAACTTTCTCTTCAGAAAGATACTATTTTTCAAGGACCTCATCATGTATCTAGGTTTTCCACTTTATTCCATAAACCCATTATTGTCTCTTCTCCAGCAATATTAAACAAAACTTCATCTGCTAGACACATACATATGGCACTGAGTGCTCTTGAATCCAAATCTTCCCATTCCTCATCTAACATACCCGTGTGCTTCTTTGATTTCCCCACCAATTGTTTCTGCGATCTTGTTGCACAAGCAAATCTCAAATTTTGGACTTACATAGCTCGAAATTGATTTTTTTACCTCAAATTTTACACTTTATATCTTTGCCATTATCTCTAATGACTGAACCAAAACTTATAACGCCAATACTCTTTTTAAAATAATAAAGCAAAATATTTTAAAGTATAATCCCCCCATACATACATACATACATACATATATAATCCACTTTATAACTCCCACTCTCCTTAAACAAAAACAAATATGTCCATTTTTCACCAACATTTAAACATATATTATTTTAAGAGATATTACCATGGCCCGCATCACCTCTCTTTTTTTTAAACGTCCACCCCTATTAAAAGTAGTGCAACCTTTCAAAGCATGAGCACATAACTTACCTTGTGTCCCCAACAAATGTTGATCGGTCAATGCTTCTCTCATTGAGCTATGGGAGCATTGATCTCCAAAAATAATTGATTTCCTAAGCTTGTCAATGTCAACAATGGGAGTGTTGATGTTGAGAGACAATATCAATGCTCATTTCATAAGGCAAGGAGTGTGTTGATGTTGAGATGTTAACGCTCTTATCAAGAGGAAAGGGATGCGTTGATCTATCTTCCTCAACTTCAAGAGTTCATCTTTACTCCGTAGCTTAAACTCAAAATCCAGGTTTTTTAGGTTATGTGTTGAGAGCCAATATCTAACCTCCTCAACTTCAAGAGTCCATCTCCACTCTATATCTTAAACTCAAAACCCAAGAACCTTGATTTTCCTCTTGGTCTTTATTTCCATTAACCTAGCTCTAATACTACTTGTTGGTAGAAAAAGCATTTAATAAATAAATATCAATAAAGCTAAATGAAACAATGGTAATTCAACAATTGAACACATAGATTTTGGGTGGTAAAATCTTTAGCAAGGAAACATCCATGGGACAAAGAGTATCGGTATTATTATTATTCAAGAATGAAGATTACAACAACTTACAAGTATTATTATTATTCAAGAATGAAGATTACAACAACTCACAACCATTATTTAGACACTCACATGGATAATTATCTTATCTCAACTAAAGGTAGAATAATAGGGATCTACAAAGATACACATCCAAATCCATGGAAAATTGGTTGTCACCGTTTCAACAACCCATCCAAAGAATGCATACTTATTCAAATTTTAAAATTGTTAAAAGGAAAACAATAAAATCCATGCATAAAAAACTTTCAATTCAAGAATTGCACTTATTAAATAAACTCTAAAAATGAAAGGGTGTGTGCAAGAAGTTGAGGGACCTTTTAGATGAAATGGTGGAGTGAAGTCAATCACTCTTAATCCAAAAAAAGAAATCATCCCAAGCAATCCTGAACTTGCCAAGCCTAGTCCTAAGGCTAGCAATAGGCATGCCAACTAGGATATTAAGACAAATCGTGCCTCCGTTTTAGTGAACAAAATCGCGTGCATGATTTTTTTCACTAAAACGGAGGCACGATTTGGAAAGCCTATTATTTTTAAAAATTGGCCGAGTCCGTCTTTTTCTCATAATCGTGTGGCTATTGGATGAATGAGGAGCAAATCTCGACTGTGCAAACGCAATTTTGGGTGTGCCAAAGCCCTTCATCTCCACCTTTGGATAAACCTCCCCTTTGTGAGGTATTTTCCTCATTTCTTTTCATGTTTTTTTCTTTTTCTTCATCAATTTAATTGCCCTAGATTGAAAAATTAACCATATTAAATTAAATCATGTCCAATTGAAACAAAAACCCAATGGAATTGACCAATGGAAACAAGAACCCCAATGTAATTGGCCAATTGAAACCAATTCCCCAATTTAATGATAAAAATTAAATAATTTTGATTATTTAACAAAATTCCCATGCCCAATGGAAACCAAAACCCCAATTAACTCAAAAAACAAATGAATATATTGGCATTTTTTCCTTGTCATGTTTTATTTTTTTTTTACATTTTGTACACTCTAATGTTGAGTCTTTAAGTTGTGTATTTTATATAGTTGGTTGTGATATGATCCAAACCATCCCATTGTATCTATGATAACAATTATTGATGTAGGAATTGACAAGTGGCCTCATCTAAACAAATTACCCTACCTTCCTCATAGAAATATAGTCACCCTCATTAACAATAGCTACCATAGCCATTGAATATCACCCTCATCAAAATGATAATAATCTTCATCATTAATAAATGGCTTAGAAATTGATTACCAACTTCATTCAACAATAGCTGCTCTCATTAACAATAAATAGCTTATGAATAGACTAACACTCTAACAACATGATCCATAACTAGAATAGAGACTAAGTACTAGTCTCATCCATATTACAATTCCCCTCATTAACAATAATTAAAACATGAAATAACTACCAATCTCATTAATTATCCCTAACTACAGCCCTTTTCATTTAAATATTAGTTTCCCAATTCAATTAACTAAAATTATTATTGAACAATAACCCCCTTTAATTAAAGATAGTAAAACTAACATCCTAATCCAAATGATATTCTCTCTAATGGTATCTATATTAAGAATAAGTGTCATTCTCATTGTAATAAAGTTCACTAAATCACTATTTCCATCTACATATTCACAAGGATCCTTGTGAATCCATACCAAAGTCCACAAATAAACACCTTATAATTTTGATGAAACTTCTCGAAGTTGCTCTTCCAAGAACATCAATAAACACCTTATAGTTTTGATGAAACTTCCCAATCCAAGTGTCAAAATAAGGTATAGAAGCTTCCCATGCTTTTAACAAATATTTCATCTTGAACGAAGGGTACTTTTTGGTTAAGATCAAGACAACAAAGTTCAACAATAGATTCTATGAACGTGAAGATACATAGGTAGGTTGATGTATTTGATTAAACATGCCAATCACATAGTAGATCATACATGATATTTAATCCAGTGGAACCATTGCAACCATAAAATCCATAAAGTTTTGCTAAATAGCCTTTGGAGTCCAAAAAACATCACACTACAACAAATAATTACATATCTAACAAAATTGTTGCCTATACTGGGATTTTATTCATCAACAGCACAGTATGCCGCCTATTCTTTACTGTAAAATTCAAGAACAATTTTTAAATTTACATGATAGATTTAGTTTATATGTCAATAGTTATACAGTTTTCAGTTCTTAGATATGTCATTATATCATGTGTT
Organism: Pseudotsuga menziesii; assembly: GCA_001517045.1. Taxonomy (NCBI): domain Eukaryota; kingdom Viridiplantae; phylum Streptophyta; class Pinopsida; order Pinales; family Pinaceae; genus Pseudotsuga; species Pseudotsuga menziesii. Next base: position 285,089 of record LPNX010665678.1, on the reverse strand, counting down.
TATATTTCTAATGATATTTTATTTGTATTTATGATTGCAGTGGCTACTATGGATCAAAACAATGCGGAGATATTGAGGTTTATTGGCCATTTGAGAGAGATTGGTTCGGCTTGGAGGGGTGGAGATGAGCTCCGCCACTCCTTGTAAGATTCATTGTTGTCTATTGTTGATATGATCACAAGATCGAATGATGCGTTGTATAGCATCGTATCTTACAGGGAGAGGAAAAGGCAAAAATATGCTGATGGGTTGAGTTACAATGAGGTAAAAAAGCCGAAAATAACAAAACAAGCCATCTATTCATTTTTTAGACTGCCTGGGACGGATGACATCCCGGAGATCAGCAGGCCACATATTTCTATTGAGTGGTGCACTTTTCCACCCATCAGAGACAACTGGATGGATAGGTGGTACATGGTTTTTGACATTCCCCCTCACAACAATAGGGAAGTATCGATGTACTTCCTTCGAAAATTGTATGTAGAGTTTGTGATGGGGAAACATGTCAACTATTTTGACATGTTGAGCTTCCAGGGAGTTGGTAGGGGAATGCCCCAACACCGACCGCATGATAGGCATAGATATGCCAATCCATAGATACCTACACCCCGTGCCCAGCTACCGAGGGCAGACATCCCTCCTGCACATGACATGGTTTCCCAGACACAGGATGCATTTTTTACTGTAGATGAGATGGTCTCTCGACACACGGCCACTATTAACCAGAGAGTGCCCTCTTCCTCTGGTGGTGTACAACCACCAGCTTCTGGTGGTGGAGGGACATCTGTTGGTGGGGATAGACCGACATCCCATGTGCCTCAGAGCGAGCCACACGTCTGCACATCGTGTGGGGGACCCTGTTATGGTCCTGGACCAAGACATGGTACCACTACGATGACTGATGGTCAAGTAAGGACATTGTTTTAAAACTCTGTTATTGTTCAATTTTTAATTATTCCATACCATATCTAGCATATTAAAAGATTCATAATATATATGCAATATTTACTCTTGTAGGAGATTGATACCTCTCACGGGGGTGGTACTGCACCCGGTGTGGTTGTACCCGAGGCCCAAAGAACCATAATTGAGGTAATATTTAAACACTTGTCATTTTTTTATGACATATAATTTTGTTAATGCATGTGTTAGTCTTGATTAATTTATTAAAATGTCTAATATTTACAATTTTTGAAGTTGCAGGAACCCCACTTAGAACATGATGCTGAAGACATTGATATCAACGACATAATCCAAGGTGGAATTTACAACTACTTGAAGAATGTAAGTACATGGGTTATGATTGAATCTTGTTCGAATTATTTAAATTTCTTACTGTACTCTCCTTTATAGATCGCTAATGTAAATATAATTTTTAAACTTGCAGATGCTAGAGGCATCTGAAGAGGGGCAAGAAATTGATGGAAGTGGTCCCTCCCATGGTGGAGATATGTCCCAGGAAGGGGTAAGTATATTACAACATGTTATTTTATCAGTACATATTATTCCATCCATTCAAATCCATGTCTAACTATGGTAACACTTTATGAATGCAGACGTCATCGCAGATCCCTGCACCGCCTCTTTGGTTTGGATCTCCCCGTAGTCCAAACATAGATAAGGGCGTTGTTTACACCAGATGAGGTCCCTCTTCCTTGAACAGAGCGGGTGTGCATGAGGATCAACCTACTCATCCCACGGTAATGTACACACTTCCAATGGCAGTTGTTGGTTAGCTATGTATTCACTTCACAAGTGGTTTTTCTTAATGTTATTTTTGCATGTTTACAGCATCAAGATGTAGAGTCATCCATGCCAGACCTTAGTGGGATTGTTGATGCCATTGTCAATGCCGCATCTACAATAGGGATAAGTCACAGTGAGGTACATCTACTTGAATATTTGTAATTGTACATTTCATTTGTATTGTTTCTGGACATGCACGATGTCTAACTATTTAATCATTTGGTGAATGTAGCCACACCCTGGTCCATTAGTGCATGCAACTGAGGTTGATGTTCAACCTACGGCTCCTCTTACTACTGAAGAGTACCAACCTCATCCCCTAGAAATGGTTTTTTCGGTGAGATGTTCATTTTTTACATAATTGATTAGTACTTTCTTATTCATGTACATGTTGATAATTCTTGAGATAATTGACATATTTTTTTTTATTCGCAGAGAAGCATGGAAATGAGGCTTGCTGCAAGGTCGAGTACAGCAAAGGTGCCTACACCCTCGACACCACAGGAACCTATACCCTCAACAGATGCAGTGAGTATTTGTTTTATTTACAATTGAGTCATATTTTAAATTTTAAAACTTTGTTATTGATGGACAGTACTAGTTCAGTTACCTGATCAAGAAATATTGTCATTGATTTGCAGTCGCCAGAGATGCACAGTGGTCGTAGACAGAGCCAAAGAGCATCAGGGTCTGGGAAAAACAAGAGAAATTTAGAATTTTGATGTGTTAGTCCAGGACAAATATGTATTTTTATGTACAATCTGGAGTTAGAGTATAGGGGTGCGGTCCAGGACAGATGTACTTTTGTTTGCACATGTACATCAAATATGTTTTTTGATACATGTACATTGACAGGCCATAGATAGGCCTTATATTTTTGTATTATAACTTTCATGGTATAAAAAATATTTCATATCAAGGCTCTTGAGATATTCATGGTTCAATCTTTTAAGTGTGATTATACATGTGTGGTGAAGAATGTTTCTATGTGTAATGTTCCCAATTTTTTATATATTTTACGATTGTATTGAGATATCAGTTATAAATTTGAGAACAATGCACAATTACAATAAATTATGTAATGGAAAAAATGTACATTTTAATTGTTTTTTACCACGATCCAATTGCATATACAATGTTATATTAACAATGTCAAATTGTATTCAAAAAGATGGAACATAGGTCTAATACACATTTAAGGACCCAGCACAGCTAAGCAATTGATCCAACTTGGTGGAATACAAAAGCACCTTACCCACATAACAACCTAACAAACATTTAAAGGATGCACGAAGTTGACACACTTAAATGATGCACCAGTGTGTTCTACATAAATAAAATTATTTTTAGGCATGATGTCTTTCATCTAACGAATACAAGGGATACACATCAAACCTAAAAGTATCCGAGTATTATAAGGTTGATTCAAAATAATGGTTATGACTATATCCTGCACATTATGTATGTCCTACACATTATTTTATCATTTTGTTAATGTACATGGCATTTGATGAATGGCCTCAAGTAACAACTTTGAAAGAGATGAAAGTTATGTGTGATTAATGTACATGGCATTTTTGAAGCATTCGTAGTGTGAAGATATATATATTTTGTAATAATGGCGTAATAGAATGGCCACTTATTTCTAAACATAAACATGTTCCATTACATGGTTACGGACGTAATGGCATTGTCTCCTCTTGCATTTCATCGTACAAATGCTCACATCTCTTATATGAGGGGAATATCTACAATTTCCTTCAAGCTTACCTTTATGTGCAAAAATTTCACATTCACTTACTGAGTAAAACCCTAGTTTCCAAAATTGACCAAAAAAAATGATCCCTTGTACATGGACCCAGAGTAGAGGGCCACTCTAGCACTATCACGATGTACTAAATCCAACGGAGCTAACGGTTCATCGATCCGAGCAATGGTCATCAATCTATGGAACGTTGAATCCCACCTCCCACAGGCTTTTAGGGACACTCGTTGAATCCTTAACCGGGGCATAGAGTGGAAACCGTGCATCAAAAAGGGCTTTCAGTGGGTTTTGCAAGCATGTTAAGGCAGGTTCCATGTGGGAATGCTAGCCACATGTTCACGATCAAGGAATTTGCAAAGCCGACCCATATGTACAGAAATTGGACATTCACTTACTGAGCAAAACCCTAGTTTCCAAAATTGACCAAAATAATGGTCTCTTCTCCATGGAAGCAGATTAGAGGGCCACCCTAGCACTATCTTGATGTCCAAAATCCAACAGAGCTAACGTTTTATCGATCTGAGCAACGGTCATGATTCTATGGCACGTTGAATCCCACCTCCTTCAGACTTTCAGGGACACCTGTTGAATCCCTACCCGGGGCATAGAATGGAAACCGTGCATCAAAAAGGACTTTCGGTGGTTCATACAAGCTTGTTTAGGCATGTATTATGTGGGAATGCTAGCCACACCTTCACAGTCGATTAATATGCGAATTTGACCCCTATGTGCAAAAATTTCACATTCACTTACTGAGCAAAACCCTAGTTTCCAAAATTGACCAAAATAATGGTCTCTTCTCCATGGAACTAGATTAGAGGGCCACCCTAGAACTATCCTGATGTCCTGAATCCAACGGAGCCGATGGTTCATCGATCCAAGAAACGTTCATGATTCTATGGCACGTTGAATCCCACCTCCTACATGCTTTCAGGGACACCTGTTGAATCCCTACTCGGCGCATAGAATGGAAACTGTGCATAAAAAAGGGCTTCCGATGGGTCATGCAAGTGTTTTTAGGCATGTGTTATGTGGGAACACTAGCCACACCTTCACGATTGATCAATATGCGAATTTGACCCCCATGTGCAAAAATTTCACATTCACTTACTGAGCAAAACCCTAGTTTCCAAAATTGACCAAAATAATGGTCTCTTATCCATGGAACCATATCAGAGGGCCACCCTAGCACTATCCCAATGTCCTGAATCCAATGAAGCCAATGGTTCATCAATCCGAGCAACGGTCATGATTCTGTGGCACGTTGAATCCTACCTCCTACAGGATTTCAAGGACACCTGTTGAATCCCTACCCAGGGCATAGAATGGAAATCGTGCATAAAAAAGGGCTTCCAGTGGGTCATGCAAGCATGTTTAGGCATGTGTTATGTTGGAACGCTAGACACACCTTCACGGTCGAGCAATATGCGAATTTGACCCAATGTGCATAAATTTCACATTCACTTACTAAGCAAAACCCTGGTTTCCAAAATTGACCAAAATAATGGTCTCTTCTCCATGGAACCAAATTACAGGGCCACCCTAGCACTATCCTGATGTCCTGAATCCAACGGAGCCGACGGTTCGTTGATCTGAGCAATGGTCATGATTCTGTGGCACGTTGAATCCCACCTCCTACAAGCTTTCAAGGGCACCTGTTGAATCCCTACCTGGGGCATAGAATGGAAACCGTGCATAAAAAAGGGCTTCCGGTGGGTAATACAAGTGTGTTTAGGCATGTTTTATGTGGGAACACTAGCCAAACCTTCACGGTCGAGCAATATGCGAATTTGACCCCCATGTGCAAAAATTTCACATTCACTTACTGAGCAAAACCCTAGTTTCCAAAATTTACCAAAAATAATGGTCTCTTCTCCATCAAACTAGATTAGAGGGCCACCCTAGCACTATCTCAATGTCTTGAATCCAACGGAGCTGACAGTTCGTCGATCCAAGCAATGGTCATGATTCTGTGGCACGTTGAATCCCACCTCCTATAGGCTTTCACAGACACCTGTTGAATCCCTACCCAGGGCATAGAATGGAAACCGTGCATAAAAAAGGGATTTTGGTGGGTCGTGCAAGCGTGTTTAGGCATGTGTTATGTGGGAATGCTAGCCACACCTTCACGGTCGAGCAATATGCGAATTTGACCCCCATGTGCAGAAATTTCACATTCACTTACTGAGCAAAACCCTAGTTTCCAAAATTGACCAAAATAATGGTCTCTTCTCCCTAGAACCAGATTAGAGGGCCACCCTAGCACTATCCCGATGTCCTAAATCCAACGGAGCCAACGGTTCGTCGATCTGAGCAACGGTCATGATTCTGTGGCACGTTGAATCCCACCTCCTACAGGCTTTCAAGGACACTTGTTGAATCCCTAACCAGGGCATAGAATGGAAACCGTGCATGAAAAAACTATTATATTTAAATGTTTCAATGATCTCAGTACATGCACACTAAATTCAACTTTGTGAATCAACATGATTTGAAGCATAAGTCCACCAGAGTTGAAAAAGTTGAGTTAGACATTAGATTGATTCTGAATTGAGTTGTGACAGTAAGATAAGATTAGGGTTAGGATTAGGGTTTCCTAGGTAGGGTTATGGTTATGGGCCATGCATGTTAAACAATAAAGCCTAGTTAGGGATATGGTTTTCCAAGTTTGGCCTTCGTTGGCATGAAATGCATTGTCCAGCTATGGCCCAAATCTCTTATTAATTTTTATTATCTTTTAAGTAGAAATTAAACTTTTAAATAAATAAAAAAATGAGATGATATGAAACATACATGGGAAATTGACATATTCATAAGAAACATACATGGGAAAATTAAAATTATGATACATACCTCGTCATGCTAGATCCCACCTAATATCATACAACCAAGGCCTCCGAATCATCTCTTATAATGATGGTCTCCATTAGTCTCTCATGCTATGTATCTGGTAAGAAGTAGCGTAAAAGAACACAAAATTGACATATTCGTAAGAAACATACATGGGAAAATTAAAATTATGATACATACCTCATCATGCTAGATCCCACCTAATATCATACAACCAAGGCCTCTAGATCATCTCTTATAATGATGGTATCCATTAGTCTCTCGTGCTATGTATCAGGTAAGAAGTAGCGTACAAGAACACAAAATTGACATATTCATAAGAAACATACATGGGAAAATTAAAATAATGATACATACCTCATCATGCTAGATCCCACCTATTATCATACAACCAAGCCCTTTGGATCATCTCTTATAATGATGGTCTCCATTAGTCTCTCATGCTCTGTATCCGGTAAGAAGTAGCGTACCTTCGATGAATTCCGACTAGGCATTGTTCGTACCTGGAGGTTTGTACCAATGATTAAGTTGGTAAAGTGATACACACTTGCACCTGCTTTGTAATCCCTGTAAACATATCCACCCTTCTTTCTTGCATTGTTGTCATGTGTAAGATATTCACCTTTAGCAACCATAGACTCGATGGGGAAGTGGTTGTTTTCATCATCAGTCATGGACATACTGAGGGTTTGCTTTCCCTCTATACAATGTGCCAACCAGTAATCACCACCCCATTCACTATCTTTTGAGGAAACCACTGCGTATATGTGTCCTGCATAGTATGATTGTAGGTATATGATCAAATATTTTTTGTGTGATACAAGGCCATTAATGTGAGTTTCAAGACTATGTAAATTTTACAAAAAAATGTTAAGGAAATGCATCATACCAGGTTGTACAAGGTCTGCTACATGATCAAAATCTATAGAAATAGACGATTGGTATTCTTCCAATGGAGTTAACTCAACAATTGCACGTTGATCAAGTGGAAGTGATATGCGATCCCATCCATCAACCCAATCCAATGATTCACACACATCCCAGTCACCATCACAACAAGGCGGGCAAAAACAAGCGAGTTTTCTGGTCCAAATTTCAAATACTGGGTTATCAGAGCTTCGAACCGAATGAAAGCCACGAGTCCCAGGAACAGTCTTGCATTCCCATGCATGTGAACGATCTATGTCTACCACCTCCCAAAAAAATCTCTCCACATGTCTCTTTCTTGTGGATTCTACTCGCATAGTTGATTCCTCTCCCATTACTGACGTGCACCACCTGACTATAGATTGCGCATTTCGAATAGTAGATATTGTAGATAATTTCAATTCCTCTCTTTGTAGGGCTGTTTTGACACATGCTCCGGCTCCATCATGCTCTCCTTTACCATGCCTAGTCTCAAAATAGTTCCACATATGTGGAACTTTGTAGTTTTTATGCAATGAACACAACCATTGAAATATGTGTGCATTTTTGAACTGACCATCACATCAATCAGACCAAATCCAGTGTCGATCCATCTGTATGTTCCTGCCCTTCAAATGATCATAGAACATGATGAAGCAATGACGTACATAGTGGAAGTCATGGCACCTATCATCACTGATGTAGAAGTGATATTCCTTTAGAATTTCTCTTTGCTCTTCACTGCTATTTGGGCCATGCCTATATGTGATATGCACCATCAAGGAAACCTACTCAGAGTGATAATACCGACTTTGGATCTCATTTTGAGGTTGCAGAGTGTAGTTCTCGGAAAAATCAACAACTGAAAGTATAGTACCACGAGGAAATGTATCTTTGCATATTCTAAACTTCTCATCCTGCCATCGTGTCAAGTGGACATGTTGAACATATTGACGTGTATTTTCAATAAATTCCTTGATGAAGACACTAACTTGTACCTGTTGACACAAAATGATCTCAATATCAGGTTTTTTTGTAAGTAAGGACTGAAATGCAACTGTTCAAACATAAATTTATAGATAAATGCATGTACCTGAGATGTCACCAATTGTATTTTTTTTGTTTTCTTTCCCTGGGACTATTTCATAGCTGATATATTTGAAACTTTTCATGTCTATAACCATATTCCCAAATTCATTGTCTCCAGTCTCGTGCATACATTGGCTCAATAATTCCATTCCAGCACAGTTGGAGCAAGTTCCATCCAAATAGGATTTTTCATAGTAAGTTTGCCCCTCAGGCCTATTGCACATGATACTATGAATGAATTCTCTTGATGAGGTCGGTGGTATTGTCAAGAAGCAATCCTACACATGGTTAGTATGCAACACACGACGAATGTACACAAATGTTTCATAGTAATATTCATATTCTACATGGTATCTACAACAACAAGTGTTATGAAGATTATTTATTCTAACATACCAGGGCTTACATTTCTCAAAAGATCTTTGCCCCAAATTCAATTGTCTATGTTCATTCCTAAATTTCTCATATAGTTCTGTCTGTGTTATATCAAGAAGATGCTTAATATGTGGTTCACGGTCCTTTGAACCCCTTCTCAGTTTTAGTACATCCTTCCGGTTTGAAGAAGGCCTTGTGTGATCATGCCAAAAACTTTGCACTGGTCCCTTTACTGCATCAACTAGCTTCATGTCATGACGTGGAAACCGACCAATAAAGGCCCAAAAATCTATCTGGGCGGTTGTGTCAAGATGTTCTCTTCTAATAGAATACCTACGAAGCAAATTAACTAGTTTAGATGTAGGCTTGAGAAAACGAAGGACCCTGGTGTTCTTATTTACCATTGCTTGTGACAACACACGACGAGCCGCATTGCGGTCCTTTGACCGTGTGTTCTTACCAATTTTACCAAAGGCATCTACTAAGCTTTTAACTATATGAGAACTTGGTCCAGAAGGCTTTATCATCTTTATCCCTAACGATTTCCTAACAATATTCATTTCCCTAGATTTTAACAATGATACAAATACTCTACATTTATCTCCATCACATTTAGAAACAAAATATTTATTTAGTATCTGTTGAGTTTGATAAGCAATACTATGTTTAGATAGCGTACCTTCAATGAAATTGAGGAGTCATTCATCAACTTGTATACGCTTCGGAGTTCTTCGACGTGTGCTTTCTAATGGAGGTAAGGGGGTTGGATTTCTATCATCTAATGCATCAGCAATACACTTTGGCATTTTAGTAGCAACTTGTTGTCCTTCATTCTCTTCCTGGTAGTTGGATGGTGGAAGTCCAACATCCTCATCGATGGTCCGGCTAATATTTTCTTCTTCAACAGTAGGCTCCATGTCCAACGCCTCTTCAACAGGAGGCTCCATGTACAATGCCTCTTCATGAGCTTCGTCTTGAGATGGTAACTTATCACTTTGACTTGATGTGGGATTTGAAACATCCCCTAATGAGCACCTACGTTTTGCTTCTTGAATACTTCCATGGGGTGATTGTTCAACATTGTGGAAATTGAAGGTCCCTCTAGTGAATGCTTCCTTTTTTCTTGTGCTGGATTAATAGGATGAACCGCCGTATCCTCTATAATTGGATTTGTATTAGTTTCCAAAGAAAGCCTCTGATTCATCATGTCTATTGTTTTCTTTTCTTTCTCTTCTTCGATGACTAAATGAGGTCTCTTCTTCCTTGCTGATTTTTTTCCTCGGTTACGTACATTTCCCATCACCGCAATGATCAATGTCAATATAGTTTGTTTTTGTTGCTCCTCAATTACAAGCTTTGAAACCTTTAACTTGCTTTATAACTATTGATCCTTCAAGGTGCTTCAATCTTCCTTCTCAATTGTTCATATTTCCCATCAAAACAATAATGAATGGAAAAATTTACCTTTGGTTCTCTTGAATAATAAGCAAATGAAAGTTAAATCATAAATTGTTCCTCAAGCTGATTTTCTTGTACAATTGTGTATATCCACCATCACCATGAAATGACATTGAAGCTTGATATCTTATCCCGTGTGCTCCTCAACCATGAAAGATATCCTCAATGTTGCACCTGCATAATAAAAAGAATGATGGAGAATGTGTAAATTGTGAGTATTTTCACAGGCCGGCTCGTGCTTCTGAAAAAAAACGTGTGGTAATGGGATAAATTCATAAAAACAATGTGTAGTTGCTCTCTGAGAAAAACAATTCACTGTTTTTATAGTCCCAAAATGCGACGCGTTATATAGAGTAAACAACGCGTACGCGATTTGTTTGAGTATAATGCGCACGTGATATGGTTAAGCACAATTAATAGAGTGGGTGCACGGCTCGGGCAATGAATAAGATCATAACTTCCCAAATGTTTTCTATGGCTAGCAACAAAACAAATGTTTTTGGCGTTCCCTTCTTTTCATGCATATAAATGTTTCTCTCTATAGCCCCAATAATCCCTACATATCCCTATCTCTTTCTAAATATACCTCTCTCATTCTCTCTGCATCCCTCCTTATATGTTCCTTTTTCTCCCTTACTCCATCCCTCCATACTGATGATGATTATCATGATGGTGATGATGATGATGTTGATAATGATGACGACGATGGTGATGATGATGTTCATGATGTTGATGGTGATGATGATGATCATGTTGATGATGATGATGATGAAGGTGATGATGAGGAAGGTGATGTTGATGTTCATGATGTTGATGGTGATGATGATGTTGATGTTGATGACGACGATGGTGATGATGATGTTGATGATGTTGATGTTGATGATGACGATGGTGATGAAGATGATGATGATGATGAAGATGGAGATGATGATGAACATGATGATCATGCCTCTTTTGATGATGATGATCGATGATCAATGATGATGGTGATGATGATGGTGATGATGAGGATGACAATGGTGATGATGGTGATGATGAAGATGTTTATGATGATGAGGAGGAGGAGGATGAGGATGAGGATGATGATGAGGAGGATGAGGATGGTGATGATGGTGATGATGATGAGGAGGATGATGAAGATGTTTATGATGATGATGATGAGGATGAGGAGGATGATGATGATGATGATCGATGATCAATGATCATGGTGATGATGAGGATGAGGATGGTGATGATGATCGATGATCAATGATCATGGTGATGATGAGGATGAGGATGGTGATGATGATCGATGATCAATGATCATGGTGATGATGAGGATGAGGATGGTGATGATGACGATGACGACGATGCTGGTGATGATGATGTTGAGGGTGATGTTGATGATCATGTTGATAATGATGACGATGATGGTGATGATAATGTTCATAATGTTCATGGTGATGATGATGATCATGTTGATGATGATGATGATGAAGGTGATGATGATGATGATGATGAGGAAGGTGATGTTGATGTTCATGATGTTGATGGTGATGTTGATGTTGATGATGACGATGGTGATGATGATGTTGATGATGTTGATGTTGATGATGATGATGGTGATGAAGATGATGATGATGATGAAGATGGAGATGATGATGAACATGATGATCATGCCTCTTTTGATGATGATGATCGATGACCAACGATCATAGTGATGATGGTGATGATGATGATGAAGATGATGGTGATGATGATGATGAAGATGATGGTGAAGATGTTGATGGTGATGATGATGAGGAGTATGATGATGATGATGATGATGATGGTGATGATGATGGTGATGAAGATGTTTATGATCATGGTGATGATGGTGATTATGATGATGATGATGATGAAGATGATGATGATGATGGTGATGATGGTGATGATGTTGATGATGAAGATGTTTATGATGATGATGAGGAGGATGAGGATGATGATGAGGCTGAGGATGGTGATGATGAGGATGATGATGATGATGATGAAGATGTTTATGATGATGATGACGAGGAAGATGAGGATGGTGACGATGGTGATGATGATCGATGATGATGATGATGATGAGGATGAGGATGATGACGAGGATGAGGATGAGGATGAGGATGAGGATGAGGATGGTGATGATGGTGATGATGAATATGTTTATGATGATGATGACGAGGAGGATGAGGATGGTGACGATGGTGATGATGATGGCGACGATGATGAAGATGATGATGAGGAGGAGGATGATGATGATCATGAGGATGATGATGATGATGTTGATGATGATGATGATGACGACGCTGGTGATGATGATGTTCATGATGTTGATGGTGATGTTGGTGATGATGATGATGATGATGATGATGATGATGTTCATGATCATGTTGATGATGTTGATGATGATGTTGATGTTGATGATGATGATGATGATGATGATGATGATGATGACGACGATGGTGATGATGATCATGGCGATGTTGATAATGATGTTGATGTTGATGTTGATGATGATGATGATGATGATCATGGCGATGTTGATGATGATGATCGATGATTAATGATCATGGTGATGATGAGGATGAGGATGGTGATGATGATCATGCTGATGATGAGGATGAGGATGGTGATGATGATTGATGATCAATGATCATGGTGATGATGAGGATGAGGATGGTGATGATGATGATGATGAAGGGGATGATGATGATGAGGATGATGATGATGATGATGATGATGATGATGACGACGACGATGGTGATGATGATGTTCATGATGTTGATGGTGATGATGATGATCATGTTGATGATGATGATGTTGACGACGACGATGGTGATGATGATGTTCATGATGTTGATGGTGATGATGATGATCATGTTGATGATGATGATGAGGAGGAGGAGGAGGAGGAGGAGGAGGAGGAGGAGGATGATGATGACGACGATGATGATGATGGTGATGATGATGTTGATCATGATGATGACGATGGTGATGATGATGTTCATGATGATGATGAGGAGGAGGAGGAAAGTGATGCTAATGATGAGGATGAGGATGGTAATGATGATCGATGACCAATGATCATGGTGATGATGAGGATGAGGATGGTGATGATGATCGATGACCGATGATCATGGTGATGATGAGGATGAGGATGGTGATGATGATCGATGACCAATGATCATGGTGATGATGAGGATGAGGATGGCGATGATGATGATGATGAAGGTGATGATGATGATGATGATGATGATGATGATGATGACGATGATGGTGATGATGATGGAAATTCAACGATTGGTCATTGCACATATTCCCAAAGTGCTCAAAGTTTGGCCCTTATTTGGAGGTGGATTGATGGTTTTGCATGTGGGTCCATTCTATTGGCACGTGGTTTTGGGTTTTTTAATGCATTTTTGGAGGAGCATGCCCAAAACCCCTATCACAGCATTCCCAAAAAACCCTATCACAGCATGCCCAAAAAATGAGGTGATGCTTACCCATTGAACCATGAGCTCCAAATGTGAACCGTGAGCTCCAAATGTGAACCTTTAACTCCAAATCGAAACCGTGAACAGTGAGTGAGCTGGAAATTGAAATGATAACCCTGAGCTGCGAATGAAAATCTCAAATGTGAGCTAGTCCAAACCACTGAAATGATAACCATGAGGTATGAATCAAAATGTCAACCAGTAGCTAGTCCAAAATGTCGAAATGATACACCAGAGCTGCGAAATTGCATAAAAAATGTCTGAAATTGCATATAAATGTCCAAAACCTGAGCCACGACAATGTGCACAAATAAGAAAATTGGTTCCAAATTTTATATTTCATTATACAATTTTTAACTTAGGTCATACAAAATATATGTATTTCCATAGTGTTTTTAACTTAGGTATATGCAATTTTTATTATATGTATTTTTAACTTAGGTATAGTATTTTTTATTATATGATGATGATGATGATGATGTTGATGATGTTGTTGATGACGAGGATGATGTTGATGATGATGTTGATGATGATGATGATGATGTTGATGATGATGATGTCGATGAGGATGATGATGATCCCTAATCCCTGCAGCCTCACCTAATCCCTACAATCTCACCTAATCCCTACAATGAAATGATGAAGATGATGATGATGACGATGATGATACCAAATTGTCAACATACATGATGACGATGATGACGACGACAATGATGATGATGGTAATGACCATGTTGATATCATATGAAATGATGAAGATGATGACGATGACGATGATGACGATGAGGATGAGGATGTTGATGATGGTGATGATGATGATGATGATGATGATGATGATGATGACGACGACGACGACGACGATGATGATGATGACGATGACGACGACGACGACGATGATGATGATGATGATGATGATGACAATGATGTTGATGATGATGTTGATGATGTTGATGATGACGTTGATGTTGATGATGATGATGACGATGACGACGATGACGATGACGATGATGATGAAGATGGTGATGACCATGTTGATATAATATGAAACGATGAAGATGATGACAATGAAGATGATGATGATGACGATGATGACGATGATGATAACGTTGATGATGTTGTTGATGACGATGATGATGCTGATGATGATGTTAATGATGATGATGTCGATGAGGATGACGACGATCCCTAATCCCTACAATGAAATGATGAATATGATGATGATGATGATGATGACGATGACGATGATGATGATGATGATGATGATGATGATGGAAATGACCATGTTGATATAATATGAAATGATGAAGATGATGACGGCGATGATTATGATATAATTTGAAATGATGAAGATGACGACGACGATGATGATGTTGTTGTTGTTGATGACGATGATGATATCATATGAAATGATGACCATGTTGATATCATATGAAATGATGAAGACTATGATGATGATGAGGATGATGATGATGAGGATGATGATGATGATGATGATGATGATGTTGACGATGATGTTGATCATGTTGATGATGATGTTGAAATGATGAAGATGATGATGATCATGACGATGATGTTGGCAATGATGTTGATGATGATGATGATGATGATGATGATGATGATGATGATGATGATGTTGATGTTGATGATGATGATGATGACGACAACGATGACGATGATGATGATAATGATGAAGATGATGATGATGATGATGACATTGATGATGTTGTTGATGACGACGATGATGTTGTTGTTGATGATGATGATGATGTTGATGAGGATGACGACGATGATGTTGATGATGATGATGACGATGATGTTGGCGCTGATGATGTCGATGATGATGATGTTGATGAGGATGATGATGATGATGATGATGACGATGATGTTGATGATGATGTTGATGATGTTGATGACGTTGATGTTGATGATGATGATGACGACGACGACGACGATGACGATGATGATGATGATGATGATGATGATGTCGATGATGATGATGATGATGATGTTGATGATTACGATGATGATGGCGATGGTATTGATGATGATGATGATGACGACGACAACGACGACGACGATGACGATGATGATGGTGATCACCATGTTCACCACATATGAAATGATGAAGATGATGATCATGATCATGACGCTGATGATGTTGTTGATGACAACGATGGTGACAATGATGATGATGGTTGATGTTTTAGTCAGGAAACCCTCCCACACCCTCAATGCATGTGTCTAGTCTAACCACGCCAAATTTCACACTAAGCCGACACATACATAAATAAATTCATCATTGGCCCCATGTAGCACATGATGATGATGGTGGAATTAACTATTGAAAAAGAAAATGCCAAACAATTTTAGCTGCAAATACATTGAACATCAAATTAAAATTGATAAGATTTAACTTACCAGTAGGTGTAAGCACATTGTTCACAAAAATAAATATTGTTTGGAGTGGGGCCAAACAATGGGTTTGACGACAATGACGATGATGACGTTGACGACAATGATGATGATGATGATGATGATGATGATGATGAAGATGGTGATGAAGATGATGGCAATGATGATAATGAATATGATGATGAAGATGATGATGTTGATGATGATGAAGATGATGATGATGGAAATGATGGTGATGACGATGATGAGGTTGACAACAATGACGATGATGATTTTGACGACAATGATGATGATGAAGATGATGATGATGATGATGATGATGATGATGAAGATGAAGATGATGATGATGAAGATGATGATGATGATGATGTTGATGATGATGAAGATGATGATGATGATGAAGATGAT
>LPNX010665678.1:248583-266083 GCA_001517045.1 Pseudotsuga menziesii | reverse complement strand
TGATGACGATGGTGATGATGATGTTCATGATGATGATGAGGAGGAGGAGGAAAGTGATGCTGATGATGAGGATGAGGATGGTGATGATGATTGATGACCAATGATCATGGTGATGATGAGGATGAGGATGGTGATGATGATGATGATGAAGGTGATGATGATGATGATGATGATGATGATGATGATGTTGATGTTGATGATGATGATGACGATGGTGATGATGACGTTCATGATGTTGATGGTGGTGATGATGATCATGTTGATGATGAGGAGGAGGAGGAGGAGGAGGAGGAAGAGGATGATGATGAAGATGATGATGATGATGACGATGGTGATGATGATGTTGATCATGATGACGATGATGGTAACGATGATGTTCATGATGATGATGATGATGATGAGGAAGGTGATGCTGATGATGAGGATGAGGATGGTGATGATGATCGATGATCAATGATCATGGTGATGATGAGGATGAGGATGGTGATGATGATCAATGACCAATGATCATGGTGATGATGAGGATGAGCAGTGACCAATGATCATGGTGATGATGAGGATGAGGATGGTGATGATGATGATGATGAAGATGATGATGAAGGTGATGATGATGATGATGACGATGGTGTTGATGATAATGATGAAAATGATGTTAACTGCAATGCGCACGTGTTTAGCTTTTATAAATCGCACACGCATTTTGCTTTACTAAATCACGCACGTGTTTTGCTTTACTAAAGCGTGCTCATGTATTGGTTAAATTCAAAAAACATTTCTCACCAAATGACAAGGCCGAGCCTCCACCCATGCTTTCATGGAATTCCTATGCCTATGTGTCTGCTTTGTACTTTGCTTCGGATTCAACATGCCTATGCCTTGGAGTATGATAAACCATGGCTAATTCAGCATTATATCCAAATTTCCAATATGCTCATGTTTAGCGGTTCGTCTGATTATGCTGCACACCTCAATTTTTTATGAGATTTTAGAAACATATATGGTTTTTTTCCAGATTCTAAATATGTAAATTTTAACAAGAATACATAATTTTTTCTATTTTTTTCTTATTTATCTTCTATCATCACTCCTCAACTCAAGAAACACACTGTTAGTGTTTTGTCCATATCTCTTTTGTTTCTCAACCATTTAAAAAAAAATTTGTATGGTGTACTGAAGAACACCAACCTCTACATGCTATAAAAAACCCACTTCCAAATAATTGCATTAAGACATTCAAATGCTGCACCCACAGTTGATGTACCATTTTCGAGGTTTGATCTCTTAGATAATTAAAAACAAATTTAAAAATATTATTTTTATTATTGGAAAAATAGTCGTGCACTAGTCCTATATGTTCTCTATATGTATATCGATTTTCTTAAGTTGATTCCATCATTTAGACACTCAGACGCTGCACCCACAAAAACATATACCTTATAATTTGTCCCAAAAATAAAAAGTGCCCATTAAAAAATATCCAACTTTATATAGTTAACAACATTTTCAATAGAAAAAAATTATATATTTGGAAAGGTCATTCAATTTCCTACATTTCTTGTTTTTAACTGATAGCAAGATTCATTGTGTAAGTGTCTCACAATATCCATGCAAGTTGATGGATGTCTGTTTTTTCAGTTTTGTATTGCATCTAACCCGCCAAAAGAGACCCTCAGCTTCTTGCACAGACCCGAAAACAAATTTACATAGAAACACATAATTGTTGCAACCTTCAAACACTCTCAATTCTCAGTGTTTGGCTAATTATAAATTATAAATCAAACTAATTAAACAACATCAAGCAAACTAAACTACAATCTAATACATTAATATACAATTTAATACTTTAGTAAATGGGAATTTTAGTAAAAATGCATCTTTAACAATTTAAATTAAATATTTAAATTAATTGATCAATTATAATTTCAATATAAAATAAAATTTATTTATTCATAAATCTTATGAATTAAGAATAAATTATGAAAATAAAATTTATAAATGTGAAATTTTTAATACTTAAGCTGCCAAAATATATGGGGTTAAAACTCAACTATAAAATTTTTAATACTTAACTATAAATTTTTTAATACTTAATGGGTTAAAATGTATACTTTTAAAAGTTTGAATGTAGATCGGTCTTGAAATGTTGCTTTTCAATTCTGTCACTAAGGAATTTTATAATTTTATAACTTGAAAATAATAACATATTAAAAATATAAAACTCAAAATTATAAAATTTTCAATATTTAATCAATCAAAATAAAAATCTAAAATTTTCAATATTTAATCAATCAAAATAGAAATCTTAGGAGTTTGAACCATTCTGTTTAATTGGTTTTTTAAATTTTGCTTTTCAATTTTATTAATAAGGAATTTTATAATTATATAACTTGAAAATAAGAACATATAAAAAATATAAAACTCAAAATTATAAAATTTTCAATACTTAACCAATCAAAATGTATAAAGTTAAAAATAAAAAAAATATTATATATAAATTGATTTTTCATATATTACTTTTCAATTCTATCAATAAATAATTTTATAACCTGAAAATAAATAAATTAATTAATTTTAAGATTTCATTTTTATTTTATAAACCACCTACTCCAAGAAAGAAAAAAACATAGAAACTTACCTTTAACCACTTTCTATGTATTCATATTACATTACATTATGGTAGGTGAAAAAAAAATAGTATCTAATGAGTGACAACCTCAAAGGTTAAGAATCAGGATTCAGTTATAGAGAAATTATTTTGGTGGATAACTTGCGTGTTCATAAAAACACTCTGAATTTTAACTGAAATTTACAGGAAAAAGTTTATTGTTAAATTAAGTTAAAAAATCCATTTTTTTTAAGTCAAAATCCTTCTAAATTATTAAAAATATAATTTTAAAATATAGTTTTAAGTTGTTAGAAATACATAATATATATTAAATAGAATTTTTTTAAAATCTATTTTTACAATTAAAATTACAATTTAAACTTTGATTAGTTCATACAATCCAATAGATTTTAAGCTGCTTGAAATTCAATAAAGATAAGTTTGCTGCCTTCGTATTAAATGGCCCACACTAAACTAGTTATTATGGGAGTTGTCTAAACAGGGGACTTTTTAACCTTTGTTTCCGGCTGGGTTTTATCAGTTTTTTTTGTCAAGTATCTTCACTGAATTTTCATAACACCCCAAAAACACTGTTAGATCCTACAGAGTGTGGGTGTTAGAGGTTTTCCTATCACCTGATTTCATTTCTGAACTTAAAATGGCCCAACAAACAACAGAAATTACAGATTTTTGTAAATTAAATTCACCAAATTCCAGCAAAAAAACAACCTGAAATTAAAAAAGTCCCCTGGTTAGAGAGCTCCGTTATTATTGTCGGCTGAGCTGTGGTCTAGCGGTTAAATTGGTGGGAGTTTCCATCACTGGCCCAGGTTGGATTCCCACAGGGGAGTCCTCAGAGTGACATCTATCCCAGGAGTGATAAAAAATATAAGTCCCCGACTCCGACCAAAACTCAAGGGATGTTCTCGTAAAAAAAAAAAGAGAGCTCCGTTATTATCGACCACTCCAGGAAATAAAATGGTATCAGTCAGCATGACAAAGCAGTATTGTAATTAATGCATTCTGCAAGGATTTAGTCGGTATTGATTACAAATAAAACGTTGGCTTGTGAGCCAATAAGCAAATTTTGAAGGGTTTCCCTGTCAGATCCGGTCAAAATTTGGGCAGAGCGTTATTATGGACATGAAGTAGCCGGTCGTACTCGTAGTCAGTTTTTCGATACCTGTGAGTCGTGCCTCCCAACGTAATTTTGACTTTTATTAGCTAATCTGGTTCTGGTGATGCTTTAGGGTTTAAAAAGAGAAGAAGCATATACAGAAGTAAGCCCCGGCCCCCGGGTATGCTTTCTTTCCAGTTCCCTCCCTGCTTTCCACCTGGGATGAACGGGTACTTAGCTCAGAGCAATGTGTTTCCCCGCCAAAGACGGCCATCATCATAAGCACGATGACAGTGGCAAAACGATGAAAATCAGAACGAAAATGGTGGCAATATTTGTAACAACCTGCTTCTGTCATGACTGTCTGTGGGGGTAAATCTACTGGCCTCACTTTGTTTTCTTTCGGTTTTTTATGTACTTTTCTGAATCTGACATAGCAATGACCCTGAAGCCCGGTTCAGTAATATTCAGGGGGTTTTATGACGAGAGAACTCAATATAAGTAATAGATACTACATGTCTCTCATGGTTGATCAGAGCATATTTTATAATGGTCAAAAGTTGAGAGCATCTAATATACCTGTAACATAAATTTATCCGCTTAAATTACAAGACCCACATATTTAAATTTAGTTATTCGTACAAGTTCTTTCCCTCCATTCACGTGATTTTGATGCGGAGTGAGCTAGCTGTGGAGCAAAACTCCCTCCATGGACGGAGGAAGAGCAAAGTCAACGCTAACTTTGCTCCTCCTCCGTCCAATAAAGGAGGATTGCTCCACAGCTAGCTTATTCCATTTTAATGCCAATCTCAAATTGGAGATTTCATGTTATCAAATTTTAGATTTAAGTCAATGCTAATCTCTAATTTTTTGAATTTATCATTTATTGTTCCAACCGTTCACAGACAATTGCTAATATCTATCAACGGCTTGTACTGCACTGGGTATGACCCCGAGTTTGTTTCCACCCTATTATGTTTGTCACAATTTTTAAACAGCACAAGTCGATAATCATGATATGAAATCAATGAATGGAAAGAAAAAGTAAGGGATATTTTTTATATATATTTATATAACACCATTTCAGATTTATTAAGTATTTTAATAAAAAATTTACATCTCAAAAAATTTAATGTTTATTAATTAATAAATTTGATAGATTTATAATGGTTTGAAATTATCATGGTTTTTTTAATTAATTTTTAAATTTAATAAATTATAAAAAATTTATAATTAATTTTTATTTTTGATAAATTATTAAAAAATAATAATTTTTATTTATGAGAACTTTCCAAACTTAACATCTCCCCAAACTAAGTTATAAGCACTTTTACTTTCTATACAAACATAATAATTGATTTATTTAAAGTTCAGTTCCATTTATAAAAGAAACACTTCAAGCAAAAACACCACTAGAGTGCCTACTACACCATACTTTACTAACCTCAGTCTTCACTGCTGTTGAGCACTCTCAAATGAAGGAAATATAACAGCAGTGCAGGTATATATTTTGACTGGAGAAGGTACCTATTTTGAGTGGAGAATAATAGATCTGCAAATACAAATTAAACCACACATGCAAATTTGCTGCAGTTGAAGCTAATAGTAAATAATATCTCATGTCTATAGACGATTTTATTTGAGATTTGGGGTGGACTAGGGCCTATGCTTTTTCATTTACAAAGGAGGATGAGATAAGTGTACTTTCAAGATTGATTTTAGGGAACTCGTTCAAAATTCGAAATAAACAATTATAAAAAATGAATATAAAAAATATATGGTAACATGAATGGATAATTGATAGCAATGCATGTATAACTCACTTGATGAATGGATAACCAAATAACTAGAATAATCTGAGATAAAAAGAAAAAGAATATAAAAAATAACTGATAATTGATAGATAGATAACAGGAAGAATGTTGGTGATAACATGTAGCTAGGCGTGGATAACTCAGAATTGAACCCGTTTAACTAGAAAAATATGAGGAATAAAAAAATATTTCTAAACTATCTTCCATTTCATAATTATCTCTTAACCATTTAATCCCTTCAACATGATCCAGCCACAAACTATATAGATGTACTAATTTTATATTCATTCATTATTATATATAAACAATAAACTTAAACATTGTACAAAATATTACCTTTTATTTTGAAAGACCAGTAGTAAAACAAAAACTAACGACCACAATGTATAATTCTAAGCATTATACACTATTGCATGTAAGCTCAAGAGGGATAGGCTGGACTACAATGTATTGCTCAAACTAATATTATATTGCATGTAAGCTCAACATGGATAGGGTGGACTACAATGTATTCCTCAAACTAATATTATAAACTAATATTATATTGCATGTAAGCTCAATAGGGATAGGCTGGACTACAATGTATTCCTCAAACTAATATTATATTGTGCATGTAAGGTCAAGAGGGGGCAGATTAAAATAAATATTAAGTGTATAGGAAGGGAGCTTGAGGGTTTATCCTATGAACCTATATTATTTCATTTTAGAAAATATGATTTGGTGATTAAGTTTTTAATTTTATTTTTTTTAATACCTTTTTCTAACTTAAAATAAATTTGACAAATAATCTCTTTTGGGTTTTTCATGTTCTCGGTATTCTGTGAATTTATGTAAGTCTTTTTAACATAATCTGTCTCTTCTTTCTTCTTCCAAATTTAACAAATAAATTCCTTTGAATAGTATGCTTCTATGTGACCATATAGATGACACCAATTGCATCGAAATGACCATATCTCCAAACTCAATCTCCAGACACTGCACAACAACATCCTTGATGTCGATTTTAGTTAGTAATTTTGCAACTAGTCTAAATAAATTAGATTTGTGACCTGGGTCAACCATTCGATTTCTCTTCCACTTTCCAAAACTTGTCACATACTCAATGTAATTAGATTGGTCGATAGATTTGAAATATAAACCTAGCTCCAAAACCCCCCATTTGGTGTGAAATAAAATGCTTTTCCAAAAATCCATTTCAATTGAAATCTTACGGAAATTCCAATACCCATCTTTTCAAATACAAGAATAATATTAATTGATGTAGCTATTGTAGCTCACACATTTTTTATTGTTTCATGTCTCTTTTATTCAGGCCACCCTTTGAACTGGGGATATAGGGAATACACCATCTGCAATTTTTCTATGGATGTTTGTAGCTAGATTGCTCTGTTGCAGATCATTTGTAAACTATTGCATGCTTATTTTTGTAATTGCATTTCATTTATGTTTATGTTCTCGAGTTCGTGCTGTAATGTTTAGTTATTGTGTGGCATGCTGTTACTTGTTGGATCTCTCTTAGTGAAGCCCTTTGGACAGGGGCTATAGAGACAACATGCTTTGTTGTTCATATGCTTTGTTACAGATCATTTGTGATAGATCTAAAGGAAGAATTTTAGATGGTTAAACTATTTCACGTTGAAGAATTTGTGATTGGATTTCATTAATTTTCTTCTCTTGGGAAGGTAGCCATCAGAATATAAGTCTTATGAATTTTATGTTAGTATGGCTGTGAGAAATTAATCTAGTTTATGTTCTTTGTATTATGTAAAATATAATACTCTATTTGGATTATGCATATAAATTTTCAGAGTTAAGAGCTCGAAAGAGTTAGATTATGTGTAGGACATGGGTTGCGAAATGGGCTATTACACCCCGGTGTTGGATGAGGTATGTTGGAGGCATTCCAATCTTGTGGTTCATCTCTGTGGGATACGAGGGTCACAAACTGTAACTTCCTCATATACTATAAATTAGTTTTACCTATCCTACTTCATTCGTCTTTTGTTGTTGTTAGTATGGTTTTATCCTTTCTCTTTCTTATCTTGGATGTTTCATTTCACATTTTCCATGGATACCATATAGTTTGTATCTTATGCCCTATTTTCTTCTCAATTGAGAATTTAAGTAGCCTATTTTTCATTTGTATTCAGTGTTAGAAGGATAGGTTAAATATGAATTCTAATGCAGTTGTTGTCCTGTCATCCTGTAGATATTTATCGGCGTTGATTTCTCAATCTTTTTTGGATATTGGATCTGTATCAAGAATTCTGGACAGCATCATCAAATTATGTTTACAGCTTTGTCGCATTATTGAACAATATGAAGGCACTCCAAATAAAACAGAGTTGGAGTAGATTACAGAGGTTAGTTTAATACTCTTTAAAGGTACTATTAGCTTTTAATCTATAGATTCTAGTTGTTTAGAACTTCTTAAAGAAAATAAATAAATTCTTCAGTCTTATGCATTCAACTTTGGCTTCAACAGCTTTAGAGCTATTCTTCACATAGAAAGTAGGCATCGAGGAAAATACTTGCATTAAATAATTGTGCATTCAACAAAGCTTGTCTTGATTTCTTAACTACTAGTTGGTTTTAACTTTTTACACTTTAAATTTTATAAGTTGTTCTGGTTCCTTTTATGTTTACCGATCAAAGCTTTCACAGTTTTTATTGAGGTGCATTTTAAAATTTAACATGCATTGTAGAGATATTTTCTAGTAATATCAATCTCAATTTATGCATTTGTTAGAATTTTTTTTTTTCATTTACGAGTAATGATTTTTGACATCTAATATACAAGATAAGCTTGCTATTTTCTTTGAGGTGGATAATAATATGGAAGGCACTAGACAGGTGGAATGGTCTTTCTTAATTTTCATACATAAACTTTCTGGAAAAGAACATAAACTACATGGTATGATGGTACTGTCTCAAAAGCACTCACCTCTTTGTGTTTGTGTATTCTTTCTTAAGCCTATTGGGGACTATCAAACATATATGAGAAAGTTGTCGGCTCTCATTTTCTATCTATGTTGTATAAATTGAATCTTGATTAGGGTTTGTTCTAGAGGGTTTTAGGAGGTTTTTGTTTTAAATTTATAGCATTTGTGGTTAGCTAAGATATGCCTTATGCCAATGGCCAATGAGCACTTTCAAAACATCTTAATATTTTATTGGTGCATTGATATGGACCCATCATATGTTGTATATCTCTTTGCATCTAAATTATCTCCATTTATAATTTATCTCTTTGCATGTAAAATGAGTGTCACATTGAAAGTATAATTTGAAAGTAGCTGAGAGGTCCTTTATCGATCAAGGACCCCATTTCCCAATACAAACATTATAATTGAAATAGCTTCTCAGTGTCCTTGAGCAAGTTCAATGTCTGCAATTCTTCTATTTTTAATGTGTATGATTTTCATTATAAAAGTGCTTTCAATCATTTCACCTTGCTTAGTTTGTTGGCATAACATTTTACTCAAAGCTTTAATGATCTAGAAAACCATACATGCATTATATTCCATACATTTACTAACATCATGATGATATGTCAGTTTTTCCACTAACATCATGATATTTGTCCCTGGATCACAAAAAGTGGCATCCATATACTTGAGAAGTGCTACTGCTAACTATACAGTCCCACATTTATAGCATTATGCAGTCTAAATTGTAGGTAGCTTCACATCTATTGATTGTTGTAGATTTCAATATAGTAATCTCAGTTGATCCTTATCAAAAATTTTACAACATCAAGTTGCCTCTTGTTCCTCAAACCTACAGATTTCCAGTGATTTCGATCATTTAAAGTCAAGTTCAACCCATAATTTCTAGCATCTTTCTGATTTAACTGCCGATGATCTCTAGTTTTTTTTATCAAAGGGGAATGCTAGCATGCCTCTCAATTACTACTGGGGATTCCAAAGCATGCCTCTCAACTACTACTAGGGGTTCCAAATCATTCCCTACAAGGGGGTGAATGGTGGGGACAAATTGATTAAAAAATCTTTGAAAAGTGTGTGTGTACATTGCTTATTAATCTTTCTAAGACTAAATTCAAATTTCTGTCCTATATACAGTTTATATCATGTAAAATGGTTATGCATGGATGTTTGTGTTCACCTATTTGAATTTCAAATTGTCTAATTATTTGTACTATAGCATATATTTATGTCAGATGGTGATGCATGGATGTTTGGTTTCACCTATTTGAATTTCAAATTGTGTATAATTGTTTGTACTATAGCATATATTGTTGACTAATTATGTTTCATTCCTTTAAAAGTACTATTTTTTTTATTATCTATATTTTTCTGTATTTTTAAGGGTGGGGTGAGGATTTGCTCTAGCCTGACTTTGTCGTCCATTTTGCTACACTCTAAAATTTATGAGGTCTCTGTAGCCATCAATTCTTGACATATTTTTATGCCTTCGTATTTAATTTTTGAGGCAACATTTGATTAAGCTTTTGCATTTTTAATTATTTTTGTTTGCAATAATGAAATTTTAGAATTAAACAATGACAACTGCAAATGCCTAAGACTAGTACTTTGAGACAATAGCGTAACATTATAATGTGTGTCACTACACTAAAATTTATAGAAATTTTACAATTACAAGTTTACAAATTCAATACAAAAATTAAATTGTAACAAAAGGCTGACTGTGCTCTGTTCACTGTTGAAGGTTATGGCCTGTAGAATTTCGCTCTGCTCTGGCCACTATTGTAACATGTACCTTGTAGATTGTTGTTATTACGAAATGATACTAGTTATGAGTAGTACTAAAACCATGGTTTGGTCTCTGAGCAAAACCCTGATAAAAAATTAAAATTAAAACCATGATTTGTGGTCTAGTCATTGGTATGAGACTAAGGTTGTAGCCTATAGCCCTAAGCTGTTGCTGTTGAAGTCTTTAACCTTGTGACTTGTAGCTACTAGAGGCCATTGTCAAACCCTTCAAAGTTCATACTTGTAGCAAGTGTTGTCAAACCCTATGGGCCTATAGCCTTGGCATTGGGTATGTGAAGAGAGGGAATGCAATGTGATTCAGCTTTGGATCTATAACTTTGTGCGAGGAATGGATGGGAGAGTTTCTTTTGTGTGATGAACAATGGAATGCTTAGAGGAATGAATGGGTCTTTGAGAGGTGAGAGCTTATAGAATGGAATGCTACATGGCTGGAGGAAGAATGGAATGCAGCCAGTCAGATCAGACTTAGGATTTAATAATGAATTTATTCAAATTCGAGTTCATCTTGAAGTTTACCTAAAATTTCAGCGAACTTCAACAAGTTTATTTGTAATTGCTTGAAGTTTGGCAAATTTTGAACTTGAACCTTGAAATTCACCAAACCTGGTGACTTTGTGTACAATACATACTTTTTAAGTTTTTTCATTCTCATTCACAATGGTTTCAATTGTTAGAATACATTGTATGACATGGATTAAGATGCAGTCTATTTTATGGAACAAGAGATTGTGTTAGATGCACATGTTTTAAGTAGTTGTTTTTTTAACATTACTACTGCTAGTACCTTAGATGCTTAAGTCGAAGCTAGTCAGGTTGTTGCCAATTTGAGATATGGGTAAAATATGGAAGTGTAACAAATTGATATTTATTTTTGTATGATTCTATTAGTTTAGCCAATTGTCATACATGAATTACCACTTCTATCTATAATGAAACATCCAGGTGCCATAGTGAAGGGTGTAATTTGTCCAATCAGCCAACTTTCTCACAAACATAGCTTATGCACAAGATGCTGGAATTTATGGCTTAGAACAGAAGTATGCTAAGCTGACTCAATGCACAGATCCCTTTTAAATCAATACAAACCAGAACACAGTCATAAGGGAATAGGTCTAGTTTTTATTAATCATAATATAATACATGTACATAATACAGTATGTGCTTGAAATTTGAATGCTCCAGTCAGCTCTAAAGTCAACTTGCTAGTACCAGCAACTTTTAAATCATTAGCTAATCTATGCTAGTGGTTGCCATGCTATTTATTCCCTACACTGGATGATTGTCCAACGTCCTCAAACTCTTCAATTCCCTACACATTGATTCATCATGTATTTTTGTCCCTTCAGTTTCACATAGTGATTCAGATTTGCCCCTAATGATTCATCTTCCCTCATGTGATCTTTGATCTTCCTTTAGTGTGTTGAGAGACATGCACACTTGCTATGCTTCTCATGTGAATTTTCTACCATTCTTGTACTAATGCTATCATCCTCACTTTGCTTCGCTCTTCATAAGCCTTAACTTCTACTCCTGAACTACCATGATTTTCTCTTGTCATGCCTACACTTTAACTCTTGTTGTGCTTGGTTTCTGTCATGGAATTTGTTTGATCATGCTTTCCTCTCTTTGTTGCCTGTGGTGCTTTTTTTGATGTCATGGTTTCATCTTGTGATTTCTTGGTGTGTTCCCATACTTAATATTTTCATGGATGCTCCATCACTGGGCTACTGGTCTCTTTTCACTGAAGATCATGTTAGTGGTCAAGGGACATTACAAGTGTGAATGAATATAGAATAACCAATAATATAATGTCAAAACTTATTAATTACATGGTAAACAACAAGAAATTATTTTTCAATTACTGTATAATTTAACTCTACTAGAGTCAAATTCTTGTTAATGAAATGGGTAGAATATGTATTATGGTCCTCCTATCCAAGAAGAGCTCTAACAGTCGTGTCTAAAGCATATGTAGATAGGTGGAATGGAAAGGACTAATTTGGTCCCTTAAATATCGGTGCAGTAGACAACTTCTCTTTCAAAGTTTCAGAGTTATCATGGAATTGGATAGCCTACAAAACTCTGTATCTTTTGAGAGAAATAAAAAGAAGGGTGATACGATTTTGGTGAAGTCTTGAAGAAATCTACAATAGTATCCTGCATGTCCTATAAATATTCATACATATTTATGAGTAGTTGTAATTGGAAGTTTTGCAATAACTTCCATCTTTACTGGATCTACCTTAATACCAAAAGGAGATATATGATGTGCAAGAACAATCCCCTCGGTTAACAACATGTGAAACTTTTCATGACTTAAAGAGAGGTTTGTTTTCTGATACCTAGAAAGGAATTTTTCTAAGTTACTCATGGCTTCTTCAAAATTATTTCCATATACATTCAAACCATACATGTAGACCTCAACACAATCATGAATCGAGTCATAAAAAATTCCAAGGGATTCCATTTGAAAAGTAGTTGGAGCATTGCACAATAAAAAATGTAACACCTGGTATGCATATGTTCTCAATGGATAGGTAAAAGTAGTCTTATGTTGATATTTAGGAGAAAATTGGATATGATTATAGATACTAAGCCCATCAAGAAAATAAAATAACTTCTTGTATGTCATGATCGATGAATGGAAGAGGGAAATTGTCTTTTAAAGTGGATTTATTTAGTTCTTTGTAGTTAATACATATTTTCCAATCATCATTCTTATTTGGTACAATGACCAATGCTGAGACCTACTTACTATTTTAGATGGGGTATATAAATTTCACATTCCACAATTTATGTAATTCTTATTTCACTATTTCCCTTTATTCAAGGTCCATCCTTCTCTGGGGTGGAAAACCCAATCAAGAATCATCCTTAACATTTATATGATGAGTGCATAGATTAGGATGAATCAATTTCATATATATATATATATAATCCTGAGAAAATGCACTACTGCATTTTTGCAATAATATGATCAACTTATCCCACTAAGAGGTCTCAAGCATGGGATTGATATTCAATATTTTTTCTAGGATGATTTATATTGGTTCACTATGGGATTCAAAGATGGCACTTAAGGCTGGGTCTTTGAGAGGTGAGAGCTTAGAGAATGGAATGCTACATGGTTGGAGGAAGAATGGAATGCAACAAGTCAGACCAGACTTAGGATTTAATAACGAATTTATTCAAATTCGAGTTCATCTTGAAGTTTACCTAAAATTTCAGTGAACTTCAACAAGTTTATTTGTAATTGCTTGAAGTTTGGCGAATTTCAAACTTGAACCTTGAAATTCACCAAACCTGGTGACTTTGTGTACAATACATACTTTTAAAGTTTTTTCATTCTCATTCACAATGGTTTCAATTGTCAGAATACATTGTATGACATGGATTAAGATGTAGTATATTTTATGGAACAAGAGATTGTGTTAGATGCACATGTTTTAAGTAGTTGTTTTTTTAACATTACTATTGCTAGTACCTTAGATGCTTAAGTCGAAGCTAGTCAGGTTGTTGCCAATTTGAGATATGGGTAAAATATGGAAGTGTAAAAAATTGATATTTATTTTTGTATGATTCTATTAGTTTAGCCAATTGTCATAAATGAATTACCACTTCTATCTATAATGAAACATCCAGGTGCCACAATCAATGGTGTAATTTGTCCAATCAGCCAACTTTCTCACAAACATAGCTTATGCACAAGATGCTGGAATTTATGGCTTAGAACAGAAGTACGCTAAGCTGACTCAATGCACAAATCCCTTTTAAATCAAAACAAACCAGAATACAGTCATAAGGGAATAGGTCTAGTTTTTATTAATCATAATATAATACATGTACATAATACAGTATGTGCTTGAAATTTGAATACTCCAGTCAGTTCTAAAGTCAACTTGATAGTTATACCAACAACTTTTAAATCATTGGCTAATCTGATGCTAGTGGTTGCCATGCTATTTATTCCCTACAATGGCTGATTGTCCAACGTCCTCAAACTCTTCAGTTCCCTACACATTCATTCATCATGTATTTTTGTCTCTTCAGTTTCACATAGTGATTTAGATTTGCCCCTAATGATTCATCTTCCCTCATGTGATATTTGATATTCCTTTAGTGTGTTGACTGACATGCACACTTGCTATGCTTCTCATGTGCATTTTCTATCATTCTTGTACTAATGCTATCATCCTCACTTTGCTTTGCTCTTCATGAGATTTAACTTTTGCTCGTGAACTACCATGATTTTATCTTGTCATGCCTGCACTTTAATTCTTGTTGTGCTTGGTTTCTGTCATGGACTTTGTTTGATCATGCTTTCCTCTCTTTGTTTCCTGTGGTGCTTTTTTTGATGTCATAGTTTCCTCTTGTGCTTTCTTGGTGTGTTGCCATACTTAATATTTTCAAGGATGCTCCATCACTGGGGTACTGGTCTCTTTTCACTAAAGATCATGTTAGTGGTCAAGGATAGCCTCTGGATATTTAAATAGTATGGACTTTGTCCCTGACTTTGATAGACATTATTATGATTGAGTATTTGTTTCCTATTTTTCACCAGTAAGCCTATATTGTTGCTCTATATTGATGAATTTGGAATTTGACATGTCTTAAGATGCCTGTAAAACATGTATCTGAAATTTACTAGTATCTCCCACTTATAATGAAAAATGAAATCTAGGATATATATTCATATTCTAGGGCTTGCAATAAGATTCATTTGGAATTGTAATTTGTTTCTCTTATGGCTTAATTTAGAAAGAGATATAATGGCAGGTTTTATTGGATCATGGTCTGGTTTTCCATAAAGGAGAATCAGCGATTTACAGAAGACAATGATTTTGATTCAATAGAATTTTAATAGTTAGATTGGATCATAGTGATGAAGAATGGGAAGAGGTAATCATCACTAAATCTCTTTGGTAAGAGTATTTATAGTATTTTTATTAGCTTTAGTTACAGGGAAAATTATACATAGCTCTCAAGGATTAGTTTATCATAAATACTAGTTACTGGTAAGTTGTAATAGTAATAATTATGTAGTTTGTAGATTGATATCTATCATAAATTTGTTTGAATATCATCATTGTCAAGCAATAACAACTTCTTAAAGGGTGCTAGCTCAATGGTAGAGCGCCTGCCTAATTATAGGCAAGAGGTTGGTGGTTTGATTCCTCTATACCCTATCATAAATTTGTGACTACAAAAACGACTAAATTCGCATATATACGACTATTAGTAGCTAATTTCCCATATCTTAGTCGTATTTAGCTTAGTCATTAATATGTTAACATCTAGTAGTTTATTTAGTCATATATTTGGTCATTAATGGTTGCAATCAGTGACTCAATTCGTGACTAAATCAATGACTAAATCAATGACTAACTTAGTGATTAAATCAATGACTAAATCCATGACTAAATCCATGAATAAATCAATGACTAAATCATTAACTATCAATGGCTAAAACAATGACTAAATCAATGACTAAATCATTGACTATCAATGACTAAATCATTGTCTATCAATGACTAAATCAATGACTACTAAGTCAAGCTATTAATGACTAGTGAAATACGACTATCTATAAGATAGTGGAAATTTGATACTATTAGTCACCGACTCAAAAATAGTTGTTTATAGCCTGATTTTAGTCATTAATTTCTCATTTTCTACTAGTGATTTTCTTTGATACCATGTTAAAGTTTTAACACAAGAGAAACATGAAAGGGAAGAATACTAGTGGGAATATTGATTTCCTTCTCATTATTAAGCACACGCATATATAGGATTACATCACAGCAAAACCATTAGATAATACCATGATACAAAAAATACCATGGGACAGTAATTCTAACTAAATAAGCAAGGTGACCAACCAACTACTCAAATAATTAATGCACTAATGATATGTAGTGGACCGGTGAGATTATAATTCTTAACAACACTATATCAATGCCTAAGTGTTGTGTCTGAAATTCAAATGCAACTGTTCTCAATGGTTTGGTAAAGATGCCATCCAAATACTCCTTAGAACCAAAAAACAGTAAAGTGATTTCTCCATTATTTACTAACTCACAAATGAAAAGATAGCGAGTGTCAACATATTTACTATTTCTATGAAAGACATTATGCTTGGACAATTTTAATGGGTGAGTGCATGGTGATGAGGGTCTCTTTTGACACTTTAGATGTAATAGAAAACTGAAAAAATAGGCATCCATCAACTTGCATGGATATTTTGATACACTTACACAATGAATCTTGCATTGAGTAAAAACAAGAAATGTAGGAAATTGAATGATGTTTCCAAATATAAATTTTTTTTATATTGAAAATGTTGTTAACTATATAAAGTAGATCTTTTTTAACAGGCACTTTTTATTTTTGGGACAAATTATAAGGTATATGTTTTTGTGGGTGCAAACTTTGAGAGACTAAATGATGGAATAAACTTACCAAAACAGGTAGACATATAGAGAACATATAGTACTAGTGCATGACTATTTTTCCAATAATAAAAATAATTTTTAATTATCTAAGAGATCAAACCTCAAAAATGGTATGTCAATTATGGGTGTAGCGTTTGAATGTCTTAATGCAATTATTTGGAAATGGGTTTTTTCTAGCATGTATAGGTCGGTGTTCTTTAGTCCACCATACATTTTTTTTTTAAATGGTTGAGAAACGAAAGAGATATGGATGAAACACTAACAATGTTTTTTTTGAGTTGAGGAGTGATGAAAGAAGATAAATAAGAAAAAAATAGAAAAAATTATGTATTCTTGTTAAAATTTACATATTTGGAATCTGGAAGAAAAAACATATCTATTTCTAAAATTTCATAAAAAATGGAGGTGTGCAGCATACTGTAACCAACTAATAAACATGAGCATATTGAAAATTTGGATATAATGTTGAATTAGCCATGGTTTATCATACTCCAAGGCATAGGCATGTTGAATCCGAAGAAAAGTCTGAAGCAGAAACATAGGCATAAGAATTCCATGCAAGCATGGGTGGAGGCTCGACTATATCATTTGGAGGGAATACATTTTTGAATTTAACCAAAACGTGTGCTCGTTATAATGAACAATAACACGTGCACATGTTCAATTAAACGGGAGCGCATTTTAATGAATCACAATGTGCGCATGTTTTCAACTACTAAAATGAGTTTTGTTTTGTAAGTTATACCAATACTAAAATT
>LPNX010665678.1:213697-246043 GCA_001517045.1 Pseudotsuga menziesii | reverse complement strand
ACCCCCACTCCTAAACTCCTAACACACCCCTTCCTCTCTCTCTCACACACACAAGCATCCACAAGTCACCCCATCCCACTAAGGAACCACCCCCTCCACTCGATCTTTGTCTCTCTCACACACACGCACACACATCCCTATGTTTCCCCTTACCACTAACACCCCCTAACCTATAACCCACAACACCTAGACACCCCCACACACATCCATAGGTCACATCCACGAGTCTCCCCTTACCACTAACACCCCCCTCCCTTATATCACTCCCCAACCAATCCAAATACCTCTAACTCACACCCCCGTATTACATCCCCTCTACAACACCTAGACACCCCCACATTAATCTAACCCCCCCTACTCCTAAACTTCTAGTCACCCCATACACATCCCTATGTCTCCCCTCTTATAAACACACACACACACACATCCCTATGTCTCCCCTATCACACATGCACACACATCCCTATGTCTCCCCTATCACACATGCACACACATCCCTATGTCTCCCCTTACCACTACCACCCCCTAACCTATCTCTCTGACACACACACACACACACACATCCCTATGTCTCCCCTTACCACTAGCACTCCCTCACCTATCTCTATGGAACACACACACACATCCATATGTCTCCCCTTACCACTAGCACCCCCTAACCTATCTCTCTAACACACACACACATACACACATCCCTATTTCTCCCCTTACCAATAACACCCCCTAACCTATATCTCTCTCTCTCACACACACTCTCACACACACATCCCCATGTCTCCCCTTATTACTAACATCCCTTAACCTATATTTTTCTCAGACACACATCCCTTGAGTTGTAAAACAATATAGTTAGGTTGAAGAGAGGGGGGGATTTAAGTCGCAAAGACTAAGGGAGTGCTTTTTAATTCCCCCTAAACCTTGAATGATCCCTTAGCTGTGCAACTACCTTCTTAAATGATCCAAAATTCTATTAGAGTAAAATGCGCACTCATTTTATGTGGTCAAAAAGCACCCTCGTTTTTGTTAACAATAACGCGTGCTCATTTTGTCTCAGTATAAACAATAGTAGTCCTTGTCCGAGAAACACTCTAACACATTTCACACAGGTTTGATAGTCCGCGCTCAATTTTAGGTTGTAGACAGTGCATGAACATTCTCTTCACCATATTATCACACAAAATTGTTTTTGACATCAAGCATCTCCACCACAAGTGTCTAAGTATTGCTTGGAACATGGTATACATTGAGGAGCAAGAAACAAATAATTAATTGAGAAAGAAAGAAACCATTAATTGAGCAAGGAGTACCATAGAGCATATCCACCATTGTTTTTCTTGCAATTGAGGAGCTAGCAAATGAAACATTAACTTGGTCATTGTGGTGGAGTATGTAGACACAATTGAGCAAGAAAACAACCAAGCTTGGGGAATTTCCCATTGAGGAGCACCACAGAGCATCTCTACCATTGTTTTTCTTGCAATTGAGGAGCTAGGAAAGGGAACATTCTTCCCAATCTTCCCCCTAACTTAAGTATCTAGACACAATTGAGAAAGAAAGAAACCAAGTTTGGGTAGTATCCCATTGAAGAGTACCATTGAGGAGCTAGCAGAGGAAACCTTATATATCATTGATCATTGTGGTGAAGGGAAACTCACACAATCGAGCAAGAAAATCAGCAAGGAAGAGGATACCCAATGAAATCCTTGAAGAAATTAGAGAGAAGAAAATAAATGACATGACCAATCGAAGACGCTTTATGGACACTCAACCAATTCCGGTTGTTGAGGATGCCACAATTCTTCTTACCAATCCACATCAAGAAATACAAAAGCATTCGTTCGAGGGGCCTTTGGTATCCATATCAGTGGAAGAACAAGCATTGCATGGCACTGATAAAGGAGTAAAATGTAGGTGCACATCAAGGCCACCTGAAAACTTTACAGATTTAATTGAATGTGGGTATACAAGTGATTAAGTTAGAGAGACATTGAATGCCGAATGTATGCTCGAAGAAGACAATATTGTTCATACCACCCAAGAGTATTTCCAATTGCCACGATTTGACAATCAGGAAGACACGGAAGGGCATGAATCTCATGTTAAAATTCCAGACCGACTGGGTGATATGGTACAGGGTGAAATTCCAACCTCCCTACCTCCATTAGCAACTTCACGTCGAAGAACTCCAAAATGTATATAGATCGATGAAAGTCTCATTGGTTTGCTTGAAGGTACGCTGTCTAAACGCAATATTGCATATCAATCTCAACAAATACTTGTCAACTATTTTGATTCTAAATGTGATGGATATAAATGTAGATTATTTATATCATTGTTAAAATCTAGGTCTATGATTATTGTTAGGAAAAACTTAAGGATAAAGATGATAAAAAAATTTGAACCAAATTCTCATGTTGTCAGAAGTTTAGTAGATGTATTTAGTACTATTGGAAAGAAATATCGTTTAAAGGATCGCAATGCAGCTCATCATGTGTTCTCACAATCAATCGTGAACAAAATCACCAGGGCCCTTCTCCTTCTTAAACCTACATCCAAAATTCTAGGATTAGATATCAAAGAAATTTGTAGGTATTGTTCTAGAAGAGAAAAGCTTGACTCTGGTGAAACAAATGTCTGGTCCTTCATTGGCAGGTTGCCATGCTCCGATATGAAGCTCATTGATGCGGTAAAGACACTGGTGCAGGAGTTTTGGCGTGAAAATAGTAGACCTTCATCCAACCAAAAAGATGTACTAAAATTGAGAAGGGGTTCAAGGGATCGTGAGCCCCACATTAAACATTTTCTTGACATGACACAAACATAATTATATGAGATATTTAGGCATGAATGTAATGAAATTAACTTGGGCCAAAGATCCTTTGAGAATTGCAAACCATGGTATGTTAAAATAAACACAAGTCGTAACACATGATGTTGTCGATATCACATTGGGTACGGTTATTATTATGACACATATATACATATATTGCATGTTTTGCATAACACTCTTGTGCAGGAATTCTCAACTACATTGCCATCGACATCATCTAGAGACTTTATCCATAGCATTTTGTGTATAAGGACAAAAGGTTCCACATTTTATCAAAGGCCTTGCGTAGATGGGACATGCCCAAGGTGTGGTGGAATGGAATTTTTAGACAAATGCATACATGTCACCGATGAGCATGAACTTGGGAGACCTAAAGTGAACTTGTAGTCATTCAAATATGTCACATATGATATCGGTGGAGGGAATGAAAGAAACAAAATACAATTGTCACCTCTCAGGTTAGTAACGAGTTCCTGAATAGTATTTTTTTCTTCATCTATTTCTACTTCATATATGTAACAACCTATTGATATGTACATCTTTATTGTTTATCTACCAGGTACTGGTATGCAACTTCATGGAGGAATTCTTTAAAAAGACACAACAGTATGTAAAGCATGTACATGTGGCTCGTTGGCAAGACGAGCAGTTTAGAACATGTAGGGATACATTTCCTATTGGAACTATATTATCAGTGGTCAATTTTGTGGAAAAATACACTCTTCAACCACAAAATGAGATTCAAATTCAATATTATCACTTAGAGCGGGTCAGCATAATGGTCCATATCACCCATAGACATGGGGCAGATAGTGTTGAAGAGAAAAGGGTTATATTGAAGGAGTATCACTTTTACATAAGTGATGACAGGTGTCATGACTTGGATTTTGTACAACACAGCTTTCAATTGTTCTACAGATGGGACAACTTTGGATTTAGCCTGATGGTTGTGCCGGGAAGTTCAAAAATTCTCGTGTCTTCCAATGGTTGTGTATTTTGCACAAGAGGCACAAAGTGCCACATATTTGGAACTATTTTGAGATCAGACACGGAAAATGGGAACATTATGGAGTAGGTGCATGCATCAAGACTGCATTATGTAGGAAAGAGATGAAATACACAACTATTTCTCTTATCCAAGATGCAAATACCATTGTTGCATGATGTTCTTTAGTCACTACAGAATTTGAGGCCAAAATCCGATGGCTACCATGTCTGAAATTCGACACTAACATGTCGGGTATTCGACACCCTCAATTTTTTTTGTCATCGATGGCATAACGTCAAATAGTCGACAGCCAAGACAAGGCCATCAGATTTCCTACGGCACGACCGTCGGATTTCCTACGGCAATGCCGTCGGATTTCCTACGGCAAGGCCGTCGGATTTCCTACGACAAAATACTGTCGGAGCCACAACAATTTCATCGGATTGGGCGAAATTGAATGTCGGATAACCGATGGGATACTGTATATTAATAATAATAAAAAATTGTATTCAGTGGCAAGTTTACTTTGACATATGCTATAGATATCATTGTCTTTTGATATATTTTGGTGGATGTGTTTAAGTTTTAATACATCATTAGGACCAAAGATATGTAGGTCTCTTCATTTGAAAGAGGATTCAACATAGATTGAATCTAGGTAGCTATATGTAAATAATTTGATAGTTATAGGTATCTATGATAAGCACATTGCATGATGTAAGAAGAAGTTGGAAAGTGGATATGACATGAAAGGCATTGGCCTTGTGCAGTAGATTTCTGGGTCTATAGGTTTTTCATCTATAGATTTGGCACAAAGTGGAGATTCTAAAGAGAATTCACATGCTAGACCACAATCCTTGGCCACTCATATGGTTCCAAATCTAATGTTGCTAATTTAGAAGCATCTAATAGTACTCTATTAAGAAGCATCTAATAGTGCTTTTTTCCCTTGCATAATTATACAAGCCAAGAAAGAATAAAAATAGGAAAACCAAATACAATCTGATTCCATAGCTACAAATCTGCTTCAGAATTTTGGAAACACAGTGTAAGGTTTTAATTTCTCAACGTTTCAGGCTCAGTAACTCAGCCCATCATCAGGTTCCAGATTTGGTTCCATGACTACAAATCTGGCTAACAGAAGTTTTCTATAAAATTATGAGATAGGCATCAAGACTTAAAAATCCAAGACAAAGACAAAAGGACAAGATGTAATACCTAAATCATCGATTGAGGCAACAGACTCAAGTGCACCAAAAACAATAGTTGCAACAAGGGAAATGTGGAAAACCTGGGGCAGATTTCATGACCGATGAATGTTAATTTGCAATGTGAAAACCTATGTCAATTTATCCTCCACAGGCTGGCTAACAAGTGATGCAAATACAGCAGGGAGACCCACCATACTTAAGAAGGAAAAAGTCACTCATTTTACATTATTTTATATGGATTAGTACTTCACCATATTCAAGTCATAATAGATTACCTCTATTTTTCCTCTTCAATAGTAAGGAACAACAAGGAAGCTTATCCCCACCTTGGAATCAATCCCATCAATAGTTTTTTTATATTTATCTGCCCTGCACAAAGACACCAAAAACAAGGAAGCTTATCTCCACCTTGGAATCAATCCCATCAATGGTTTCTAATATTTCTCTACCCTACACAAAGAATCCTCTATTACCAAGGGTTAAGAATGCATGATATATTCCCCATACTTGGAGCATGGGAGAATCCTTTTCTATGGCTTAGCAGATTCACCATATCCAAGAGTCTCAATGGATTAGCTGTGTGTTCTCTATAGATCAAGGGAAAAAAGGAAGCTTACCTCTGCCTTGGAATCAATCTTCCCTCAATGTTTTCCATATTTCTTACCTACATAGAGATGCCTCTATTATTGGGGTTCAATAGTGTATGATGTATCCCCGATTCTTAGAGCATAGATGGAGAAGAAATACCATGAAAAATCATACCAGTATATGGTATATACTCATGTCTATGTACCAGTATATACCTTTATACTCATGATGTATCCCCTGTATACCAGTATACAGGTTGGTAACTCCCCAAATTACTTTTCATTACTAACTTTATTAAAATTCCATTTCCTCACTATCAATTTGAGTTCTATAACCCTTAATTTTGCAGTTACTTCTGTCTTTACTACTTACATTATTGTTTGTACAGTCACCCAGTAAATTGGGAAAAAAAAGGATATAACATAGGTGAAGGTTGCAAAAGGAAAGCTTATAAAGAAAAGGAGTGGTAACTCAAAAGGAAATATGGAACAATTATAACTAAATTTAATTTAGATATAGAGAATGGCGAAGTGAAAAAAATATTTCAAGCTAAGAGTCATATTTATATTCGAAGCTATCAGAACCAACCAATTCGGACTAGTTTGGGTGTTTTCCAGTCATAGTTGGTTGTTTTAAATGTTTTAAAACTCAGACTCTGACTCCAACTCAGTTCTAATTCAAATAGGGCCCATAATGAAGCTCTAGGCTTAGTGGTTTCTTTAACTGCTGAAACAAGCCACCAAGCTATGAGAGCAAGTCACCAAACAGTAGCAGGTAGTTCTCAAGCAATTTACTAGATATGGAATTAGGAATGATGCAGTCATTACAGACAAGGAAAAACTTCAGCTTCACCAACAACTTGAAAGGCTTTTTATCTAGCTGGAAACCACTATTGTGATTCTACTCATGATGTCTTCACAAGCGCATGTGATACATGTTAAACTTTTTATCTAATAACATAAAAACCCTCTGGTTATTTTCATAGTTTTTTTTTGAAACTGGTTATCTAGGAAGAGTTTAAACTTGATCTTCTAGAAAACCATTTCTTCATCAAGGTGGGCTTGAGACACCAATAAATCAACAATAGGGAAGTAAGTCCCCTTTTGTATTGTTATAGTTATTTTAACAATATTTATCTTCCTTTAGTCTAGTCTTCATTTGAGCCATTTTCTCTTCCATCTTATGTAGTATATTGTGTCCCAATATTGCCTAGTATTCTAAGTGATTCCAACTTAATGGGGTTATTACAAATTACAAGCAAAGGCAGTCTAGAAATGTTTTCCCTATGACAAAGATTGCTTGTAATTGGTAAATGGATTAGAAATATTTGTCCTATGACAATCACTAGCAAAGGAATTCTAGAAATTGTTTAGGAGTTGTATTAACCATAGATTTCCACTTGTTGTAGGATTGGGTGACTATTTGTTGGAAAGAAATTCCTAAGTGTCTGCTACTCATATTTTCCATAATGACTGGAAATGTTTTGATAACAATTTTCTTCCAGTTAGTTCTTATCATACTTGGCGTAATAGTTGTTTAACTAGCCCTGATAAACTCATAATGCTGACGTGTTACATATGTTTGATTAGTATTTTGTACAATACTCATCCTGTGTATAGTTGTCAACATTTTTTATTTCTGGAATAATCCAGGGTTTCTCACTAATAGAATCCAAATTACTAATTGGCTCATTCTTTCATCTATTGATGATGTAGGTGATATAATCAATCAAAATATCTTTTATAATTGATAAGGCAGATCAAAGTATTATCTTATCTTAACAATATAAAATACTTATTTTACCAATACCATGAATAGTACTGGCAACAACATAGCCATTGTAGGGAAACATAATTGCAAGTGTCAAAACACTCTCATTGTAATGAATGGTTCCAAACTTCCATCCATTTCAAGTGCTCAAGATAAGCTGGTTGAGTACTGCTTTAGGTGCAGTCTTCTGGATGAAATTCCATTTATCAAGTAATCATATCCTTCAAACCTCTGTAGGTGTGTATATTTTCTTTACAAGCACTGATTCTTATTAAGAATCTAAATATATTGGTGCTTTATATAGTATAAATCACACCATTTATTTTAAATTAAAAAATGCTCTGCCCTTATAACAGACTGTAATTTTATAGAGGGGCAGCCATTTGATGTCATTTTATTATCCTATCTCAAACCTACAACACTAAACTATTCCCTTCACAATATGAATCCCTAACGTAGGACCTAGAACCCCCTCAACATCATACCCTAAGGGAACATACACAGTCCAAGAGGACTGTTTATCTTGCAAACATTTCCAGCCCTATATAGTTGGGCTCTATCACTTATTCATTTAATCATATCCATCTAAAGATTCTCTTGCACTTAGCTTAATTATCAATATTTTTTCAAGAGATGGAATCTACATTTTGGGCATGATTAAGTGACATTTTCTATTTGGCTGGAAATTGCATGGACAGTCATAGAGATTTTACATTTGCTGGAACGTACCTTGACTTTGACAATCCATTTGTTGTGATAATATTGAGCTTCAAAGAAATTGGTTGATACTTGTCCATAAATGCTAAAGTGTCTTGTCCTTTTGCAAGATGAAATGTGTTTTGGGACAGCCATTTAGGCCATTAAGTTGACTGGAAACTTCATATTCTTACTGTGTACTTGTGAAGCTGGAAATCATATTTTGCTCTTGCAAAGTCAAGTACAAGTTACGATTTTCAATCTTGAAACACAAATTTCCTACCTCACCAAATGATAAGAAAGTTTGAAATGTAAATGCCAATGGCCAACAAATGATGGAGCAGGTGTGTTACTTCCAGCCTAATTAAAATATATGATGACAGATCCAAATTGAAATTTCAGTCAATCGATGATATCAACAACCCAAACAAGTGTATCTAACCAAATTTTTAAAGGGAAATCTAAATCTTCTTTGTGTAATTTCCAAGGTTGTGAATGTTATCATGCTACTGTCAAAATCATAAGTATTTTCAGTCAAGCAGAATGTAACATATCATTGCTCAATCAAATGTTTCAAATCAAAGACAAGTGGTAAGAGAAGGAGTGTGAAATCACCAAGGTGTATTCTTTGAAATCAAAACAAGTTTTGGTCTTAACTGTATGCCAATGCCAAGTTAATTCTGAGTATGGTTGAAGGTTGCTTCTAAATAGGCAGTCCCGAGTTTGTTCCTAGGTTGCCAATTCTAGAGTGAAATTCTGAATAAAGATGCAAATGATAATCAATAACTCCAAATGGAAATTTGTGAAGCTAAGTGGACTATCAAGCAATTTAATTATCTGTCAGTTAAGATGTTTTTATGACAGTCCTTAGAGCTTCTGTTGGTAAATTTCTAAGGGGAAAATGGGATAGTTGTAGAGGGAAATATCAGAGGATAAGTTAGGGTGGTTTTGGGAGGATTAAATGGTAGGTTTCAAAAATGATAGGACTGGAAGAAGAGTGTTATGACAGTAAATATCAAGACTGTCCTGTAGCTGGCCAAAGCATCCAAATGATGGCCAAATGGCCTTGCGTTGGGATTCAATGATGCTAGGATGATGGGAGGGAAGCATACTGTTGGCACATTCAACACTACTATAGCAAGGGACCGAGTCACCAACACAAAGAAAATGTTGAGCTCATGCAAGAAAGATTTACAAAAGAAAAAACAAAAGATTGAGACTTCCAATGAGACTACACAACAACACTCACAAAAAGATGAAACTAGGAGATGGAGGGGATGGAGTCTGGAGTCTGGACCAAGAAAAATTTAGCACACTCGCTATTCAAAGAATTTTGCAGACAAGTCCCCCTTTAGCTACCATGATTTTTTCACATTCTTAAAAATTCAGCTACAACCATATGTTAAATCAATTTGGCAAAGGTTGTTCAAATTAACCCCAAGAAAAAGAAGGCAGCAAAAGAAGAATTAGAGAATCTACAAGTTACATAAGTTATTATTCAAGTAGACAAAAGAAAATGGGTGTCACCCATTGTAGTGGTTAAGTAGAAAAATGAAAATTTGCATATCTACATGGGTTTCCAAATGTCAAATAGAGTGACAGACAGAACCTTTTGCAT
Source organism: Pseudotsuga menziesii (assembly GCA_001517045.1). Classification (NCBI taxonomy): domain Eukaryota; kingdom Viridiplantae; phylum Streptophyta; class Pinopsida; order Pinales; family Pinaceae; genus Pseudotsuga; species Pseudotsuga menziesii. The sequence continues at coordinate 236,342 of LPNX010665678.1, read as the reverse complement.
CAACTTTTGCAAAAGAAATACTTCAGGGAGTTGCCAATCCAAATTTTTTAAGTTTCATTCTTTTTTAGATAGTTGTTCCAGCTACATCCAAGTTTCCTTCAGATCATAGGATCAAGTTCTGACAACATCAAACACTGAATGCGTAGCAATCGGCATTGACAATAGCAACAGTTGTTTAACCTATGGTGGCATGGAATTTCAAGCTACACATTGGCAAATGAAGAAAACATTGAAAAATCATAACAAACTGCAAACATGGAAGATAACAGGATGTTGACAAAAGAACTGATAATCCCCTTAGTAGCCTGTTATTTACAACCCTTAAAGAACCAACTCAGCTCAATCCCGTGGGGAACATGTTGTTGTGTTATCGTGTGATATCCCATAGTTACTTGAGTTGTGGTGGTCTGTCCTAGGAAGGAAAAGGATCAAATGAAATTCCTAGGTGATTTTGGCATAATAGAAATCCCTCAAACATGAACTCTGAGCAAAAGGTTTCTGGCTTGCAAGGGTCTTGTTCAAAAGAGTATTTAAGTTTTTAACTTCCAAAAACTTAAAGGTTGTCCTCATTCAAAGCGGACAACTCAAATCATATACTGCAATTTCAAAACCTGAACGGTGAACTTTGTGTTTACATGTTTTAAGTAACACATTTTGTTAAAAATATGGGTTGGCCCCGACCAACTGTAACTGAAATCCAATGAATTAAACTACCACATAATCATGCTTTCATTAGTCATGTGTTATTTGCAAACATCCTAGGTATCTGACCTTGTGCCAATTACAGTTTCCAAGTCCTCACAAGTTCCAACTCTGTTGTAATCATGCATACCATTATAAAGCTGAATCATACAGGGGATTTATCAAGTCAAGGTGAAATGAAAATGCAATCCAGCTAAATAAATTAACAAGCTCATGCAAAGAAACATATTTCTGATAGATCAAAATTTTCAAAATTATCGAGAAAGCTTGTCCAATGGTAAAATCAGGTTAGATTTCATTGCAAGAATTGGCATGCTAAATTCATGTTAGACAACAAATAAAGAACAAGAATGAAGCTTACTAAGATAAATTCGGCATATTTGTTGCATGTCGCTTACAATACAGAAAGAGGAAATGAATATGTGCTTCGAAAGCGTATTTCACCTTGTCAACCACAGTAGAGCATTTGTGCAACTAGAAGAGCCCTTGGTTGTTTTCTCTTCAATCTCCTTACTCACAATATCATATAAGAAACTATTTGCTGAAGGATCCAATTCGTACTTAGCATCCAATATCTGCAAAAAGCATTTGGAAAAATAGTTATCTGACATGCTAGAAATGGGAACAATTTATGTTTAAAATATGCACTGTTTAAACTTTAGGTCAAAAAATAACCACATAATTGAACTAGTATTAAGTAATTACATGTAAGGATAAGTAAAAACCAAATAAAAAAACTCAAACAACAAGATGTGACTAAAAAACAAAAAATCAGAAACATGAATATTTGTTGAATGCTTTCAAATTATAAGAAAAATAAACACTCTGCCTTCAAATATATCTTTTAGAAACTATGGACATGAAAATGAAGACCTGAGTTAAACTACATTTTTAAAAGATCGCATCTTAGTGCCCCTTCACAGAACCTGAGAAAGGTTACATTTTGAATGCCAGGGGTATCTGGTATATGTAATTTTGTTTTGCAAGAAATGAAATTACGATTTTTCCCATCAAAATAAAAAGATATCCTTAAGAAACCCATTCCCAGCTAGTCAGAATTAGAAGTTTTTGAGAAAAAGCCAAAAACTAACCCCATTGATTACAAAAGATTTATATTTATCATAAGGATTCAAAAGTGACAAAGTTGAAAACAATAAGTGCTTGAATGTAAAGAGATCCTTTCATTAACGATTCAATATTGAAATTGTTATTGGCATAGGTTCTTGGAGATTAACGATTCAATGAGATTCTTGAGTGTGTCTCTTAAATCCATCAAACTCTTAGTTTTTGTAGAGCAGGTCCCATGTCCGCCATTTTGAGAGCATCCCACTTGAAAGCCATCCATAACAAGTCTGAAAGGACTGCCCTGATAAGTAAAAACCCACTAAAATATGTTGCAGACAAATGTACTAAAAAAAATAGGGAAGCAGTTTGTAGGGTCTCAAGAAAAATACTACTATGTAGAAATTTAAGCAGATCTAAGCTATGTAAACTGGCATTGCCCAAAATAATCTAGAGCACTTATCTTTATGGAGTTTGAATCTCATTTTTCATTGAGGGAAAACATGGTTACCTTCACCCCACTCGTACTCATAGCACGTCCTGCAGATTGGAAATGCACATTTGCTGCAAGAAGCAAAAAGCTCTCCATCCACTGTGAGACCAACGTCATCACTACAAATATGGAAATTTGTGCACTCAAATGATGTAGAAGCTTAGGCTGCAAATTACCCATGAAATCATGTTAACTGTAATGCTATGAATTCGACAACACAATAGTATTGTTATCTGTAGTGATAGTGCTATGAGATACATCTCAAAACCCCTAACTAAAAAAACATAATGCTGAAGCAGAGCTGGCCTAAAGTCAGTGCAGATGACATGCACTACTAAAATGGTTGATTGTAGAGGGACTCAAATGATTGTTTCAAACCAATTCAGATGAGGAATTTCATTGTAGATGGATCTGAATGATTGTTTCAAACCAAACAATCCTCTACCTCTGCAAACCCTGACCGTTGCAAACCCTCCTCTGCGTAAACACACTTGACCTCTGGTAGCACCTCCAATGACCTCCTCTATGTGGCCTCCGACAAACCTCCTCTGCATGACCTCCGACAAACCTCCTCTGTGTGACCTCCGGATGTGGAGGTATATTGTATCGACTCCGCCATGAAATTATTGATTGGTTTCTTTGTTTCGTGAAGAAATATTGTGTCCGGATGGTTGTGGTTATATATATATATATATATATATATATATATTTCCTTAGTGTCAAAAATCTGACGACATAGCCCTAGTGTCGGAAATCCTACACCATAGTGTCGAAAATCCTACACCTAAGCGTCGAAAATCCTACGCCTGAGTGTTAAAAATCCTACGCCCTAGTGTCGAAATATCCCTAGTGTAGGAATAGCCATAGTGTCAGAGATCCTATGCCCTAGTGTCGAAAATTTTATGGTGCTAAAATAATTTAAAAGGATCAGTACTTTTCATCGTTACTGTCTGACACATCCATACGATACATCAGATGTCGTCGGATTCTGTTGTCGGATTTCGAGTTCAAATCCTGTTGTGAGTGATGGGGCAGGGAGCTAGAAGGAAAGAAGACCAATCATCTTAAAAAGCACATGTACATAGATATTTTTTGGAGGTGGTCGATGTAGATCGATCACACCTATATGAGTGCAAGACTGTCCAAGGAACTCGTGCAATTCCATTCAGTTAGGACATCAAACAATGCTATAGTTGAAATGTGGACATGGAAACTCTCTTGTTTTTGTTATCCATGTAGCAGTGGTGAATGGGACAACTGTGGATCCATAGATTGGGTTGAAATTTGGGATCATGTATCACTTCCCATTGGTCGAAAAATAACTATAGAATTATCCCAGTTGGAGGAGGGCCAGTCTAGTATTTCACATGAGTATGACCACATTTCAGATCTCATACAACTAGGTTTGACTATTATGTTGATTACTTTGAAATGTTTGACGATTAGTTGTGTTTAGTTAGTTGAATCATGTTGATGTATTTGTAATTTTAGAATGTATTCACTTGTGTATCTTATGTATTGTACCGCAATGTTTATTTTGGGAACTATCTGTAATGTAATTGAGTCATGTCATGCCCCGATGTTCCTATCGGGAGATTCAATACTGTAGACAAGTCATGTAAAGTCATAGAGTGTAACCCTCCTTAACTATCAAGGGTTAAAGTATCCACAGTTGTGGGGCCCTAGGGTTATTAGACTCTCCTAGAGAAGTTGGCCTTAGTGAGTTATTGTCAAGTTGGGAATTAGTATAAATAGAGAGGGAGCCTCTCTATTTAACACACATTCATACATAGTCACTCACACTCAGTTGTAGCGCATAACTGAGAGAGAGAGAGAGAGAAGAAGCTGGGACAAGAGAGAGAGAGACTACTGCTATCGGGAGATCATCTTACTATCTTTGGGTTTTACTTTTGGTGCTGATTCTATCTCTAAGGAAGTTGTGGGGTTTTCTGCTTTATGGTTTCCCCAAGGAAAATCTTTGTGTTCATTGTCTCATGTGATTGATTACTGTGCTTGTTATTCTCTCAGATAAGATCCTAAGCTCATATAGCTTAAATGTTAAAAATCTAACATGGTATCAGACCTAACTTGAGAAGAAGACACTGTGCAGCTGCTGAAGGTATGGATTCCTACTTTTTGGATCTCTCTCCACATATTTTCAGCAAAAGGAGGTTAGGCTGAATCTCCTCTCTAGGGCGCATCTTTCTATCAAAGCAGAATCTGATTCTGAGCATTTTCAGTTTTTGACCCAACACTACTGCGGGAAATTAGGGCTTTCCATAGAAGTGGAATTTTTGAGTGAGCCCAGGCATGGATTGATCTCCTCCTCAAAATTGAAGTTTAGAGAACAATATCAATTTTTTTGGTTGGGTAGAAGTTCGGGAAAGTCAAACCCTAATCTGCTCCTGAACCAGAAAACTAGCTCTGTAGAAATTCAGCTCCTGATCCAGTTCAAACATCTTAACTTGGTAAGATCTAGATCTTTTGTATTTCCATTTGAGGTTCTCTATTAAGATGTCTCATCATACCAAGCTTGATTAAAAGCTTGAGGGAGCTAATAGCTTCTGACCTTGGAAGTATAGGATCTCCTTGGTCCTGGAAGAAAATGAGTTGGACTCTTACATCAATGAAGAGGTTCCAGTTCCAGAGGGATATGAGGCTAAGGCCTTACACAAGAAGAAATTGTTCACGGCTAAGAGGATTATTGTTGATTCAATCAAGGATCATCTCATACCTCAAGTGTCCTCTCTAAAGACACCTAAAGAGATGTTTGATGTCCTGACCAAGTTATTTGAAGGGAAGAACATAAACTGGAAGATGACTATGAGAAACCAATTGAAGAATGTAAAGATCCAGAATGCAGATACCATCCAGTATTACTTTACAAGGGTCTTTCAGCTCAAGGAATAGTTTGAAGTGGTAGATGAAGAAGTAGAGAATGCAAAAATTGTGATGACCACCTTGAATGGTCTCCCTAGGGCATGGGACTCTTTTATTCAAGGGATCTGTGCCGGAAAGAAGCTAGTCAAGTTTAGCATACTGTGGGAGAAGTTCTCACAAGAAGAAGCTCGAATATTAGATCGAGAAGAAAAGATGGGAAGTGAAGATCAAGCTCTCACAGTGCAATCCAAGAAAAGTAGAACAGACCATCACAGAGTTAAGCACTCTTGCCAGAAGAATAACACTAGAAAACCTAACAAAGTTTTGTCTAAATTCATTTTCTATACATGCGATGAAAGAGGACACCTTGCAAGAGATTGTCCTAGAAACAAAGATATATCTCACAAGAGGAAGGGAAACAAGAAAAGACATCATGCTCATGTTGCAGAAGATGACGATCCTTCCAAGAAGAGAATCAAACAAGACAGTGATGATTCTTCAAGTGATGAAGAATATGTTTTTATTTCCGCTCTCACGGGAAACATCACACATGGAAGCAATGATTGGCTTATAGACAGTTGGGCTTCCAAACACATGATGAGATTCAAAGAATAATTTGTGAAATTATCAGAACATGAATCACCCCACAAGGTGAAACTTGGGGATGACTACCAGTATCCATTAAAAGGTAGTGGAGAATCCTCCTACAAATTAGAATCTAGAAAGTCGATGAAAATGAAGGATGTCCTATTTGTACCAGGACTAAACAAGAACCTTCTCTCCATGTTTGCATTAAATGCAAAAGACATGAGAGTTTCATTTATAGATGGCCAAGTTCTCATGTATACAAAAGGAAAGACTATTGATGATGTAGTAGTAATTGGAGAACAAGAGGGAGGACTATACGAATTAAAGGGCCAACCAAAACAAGATTTGGTTCATGAATCAGTAGAACCAAATGAAATTTGGCATAGAAGGCTTAAACATGTGCACTATAGGCCACTACCACTTGCAAACAAAGCTGTTGAAGGTATTCCAGAAATACAAGCAAAACATGAAGGAGTATGTAAGGGATGTGCGAAAGGAAAGAACACAAAGAAGACATTTCCAAGTAGCGAAAGCAAGGCGAAAGGAATCTTGGAAATCATTCACTCCAATGTATGTAGTCCGATGTCATCTAGTTCATTAAGCGGGTATGTATACTATGTTTCATTCATTGATGATTTTTCTAGGAAGACATGGATATACTTCATGAAGAACAAAGATGAAGTATTCAACAAGTTCAAGGAATTCAAAGCCTTGATTGAAAACACACAGAGAAGAAGATCAAGATTTTTCGATCAGACAATGGCAGAGAATTCACATCAAATGAATTCAAGGAATTATGTGTTATATTTTTAACATTAAGCTAGCATAACGTTAGGATATTTAACTAAGAGAACAACAAGAACAACACTCAAATACAAGATATAATGAACACAGTGTTTTTCCTCAGGGAAACCATAAATGGAGAAAACCCCGTAGCTTCCTTAGAGATAGAATCAGCACCAAAAGTGAAACCCAAAAATAGTAAGATGATCTCTTGACAGCAGTAATCTCTTTCTTCCTTTCCCCAATGTCTTTCTCTTCCTCAACTATGCGTTACAACTGAGTGTGAGTGAGTGTGTGATAAATAGAGAGGCTAGCTCTCTATTTATACTAATTCATGACTTGACTAAACCCAACTAGGGCTGACTTCACTAGTTGAGTCTAATAACCCTAGTGCCCCAGAAGTGCGAGGACTTTAACCATTAGACAATAGGAGGGTTACCCACCTTGACTTGACATGACTTGTTTACATTATATAAACTCCCGATAGGAACCTCGGGGCATGACATGACTCAAGTACATTACAAATACATACTGGAATAAACATCGGGTTACAATACATAAGAAATACAAGTGAATACATTCCGAAGTAGAAATTACATCAATACTCCCTCTTAACTAGGAAGGTATTCTCTCGACACAATTTATTAGCATAAGTCTTCTTCTCTGTATCATCTAGATCATCATTGAGTCCTCGTCATCTTCATATTCAAGTCATCTCTATCTTCAAGTCATCTTCACCTGGATCTGGATCAACCCTCAATCTGGATCATCTCTGGAGCATCATCTCTGGATCTAGATCATCTCTGCTGGATCATCATCACTGGATCTTCACAGGTGCTATCTCATGATTCTTCTCATCATAGGAAGTTCTACAGAGCCAACCCTTTTTCATGCTGGTTGTAGGCCTAGCCTCCATGTAGGTCTTCTTCTAGCACTTATATCTGACCCTAAGTTAGAATGGCTCTCCCAACACTTATATCTGATCATGTAGGAACCAATCCTATAATCACATCAGAAAGGCACGCCTAGCACTCACATCTGACCATGTGGGAACACCTCCCACAACCCTGTCAGAAAGGCCCAGCACTCACATCTGTCAACCAATGTCGAAAAGGCTCAACACTTACACTCAGACATGCGAGGAACCAATCCTCCATGCCAAAAGGCTCTGCACTTACATCTGACAACCAATGTCAGAAGGGCTCAGCACTTATATTCGACCATGCAAGGAACCAATCCTTCATGCCGAAAGGGCCCTACACTTACATCTGAAAACCAATGTCAGAAGGGATTGCACTCACATCTGATCATGTAGGAACCAATCTTACAGTCATATCAGAATGGCCCCCAGTCCCAGACTGAGCTACCTAGTAACTAACCAGGTGCCTCCATTCCAAGAATGGCATTCAACGCTTACCTCTGATCATGTAGGAACCAATCCTACAGTCACATCAGAATGGCCCAACACTCACATTTGACATGGAAGGAACCAATCCTCTCACCATGAAAGAATGGCTCAGCCCTTACATCTTACCATGGAAGGAACCAATCCTCTCACCATGTTAGAATGGCTCTAGGTCTCATCATTTCCCCTTGGAGGAAACCTTGATCTGGAGAACACCAAGCTTCTCCCTGAAGTACTCAAACTTCACCCTAGCCAATGGCTTTGTCAACGCATTAGCTATCTGTTCCTCCATCACAACATACTGGAGCGTCATTGCTCCCCTTTGCACCATATCCCTGATATAGTGATACTTGATCTCGATATGATTCAACTTGTCATGGAACACAAGATTCTCTGACAACTTCATGTAACTCTGGTTGTCACAATGTATACAGGTAGCATCAATATGCAAATCAAATAAATCAGACAGTAGCTTCTGTAGCCATACTACCTCACAACTAGCTGAACAAGATGCAACATACTCTGCTTCAGCTGTACTGAGTGCCACACATGATTACTTCCTGCTAAACCAAGAGATCACACCTGATCCCATACTGAAGCAACACCCTGAAGTGCTCTTCCTATCGATGGCACTGCCTGCCCAATATGAATCAACATAACCTTCTAGGTTAATCTTATGATTCACCTCATACTTGAGCCCATAATCAATTGTAACCTTCAGGTACCTCAGAATATGCTTTGCAGAAATCAAGTGAACATGTCTCAGATCTATCAAGAACTGGCTCAAGGTGTTCACAACAAAGCAAATGTCCGGTCTCGTGTTCGTCAGATACATCAAGGACCCAATCATCTGACGATACATTGTAGCATCAACCATCTCTGATGAAGCATCACTCAATAGCTTCAGGTTCGATGCCATAGGTGTGGTCATGGCCTTGCAGTCCATCATCCCAAACCTCTTTAGGATATATACTGCATACTTCCCTTGTCTGAGGGAGATTCCATCCACATTTTGCCACACCTCCATGCCTAGAAAATAATGCATCATACCCAAGTCCTTCATTTCAAACTAGGCAGCAATATTTCTCTTCATATCATAAATCAACCCATCCATACCTATTACAAACAGATCATCTACATACAATAGGAGCATCATTGGGTTTCCATCTTCAACCTTTTAGTAAAGGTTGGAATATGCTTTACTTTTGGTAAAGACCAAACTGGATAGAAAGCTGTCAATTCTGTCGTACCATGTCCTAGGTGCTTGTTTCAAACCATACAGGATTTCTTCAATCTGCACAGATGAGACTCCCTGTCATGTGTCTCAAAACAAAGTGGCTATTATACATACACTTCCTCTTCCACTACACCATTCAATAAAGTAGTCTTGACATTCATTTGGTGTATCTTCCATTTCATCACTGCATCTAGAGCAAGTACTGATCTGATGGAAGTGTATTTGGCTACAGGTGCAAAGGTTTCTTCATAGTCTATTCCTTCCTTCAGGGAGAAACCTCGAGCCATGAATCTTGCCTTATATTTCTCTATGCTACCATTTGCAGCATGCTTGATCTTGTATATCCATTTGGAAGTTACAACTAACTTCCCTTCTGGTCTTGGGACAACATCTCAAACATCATTCTTCATGATCGATTGATACTCTTCGATCATAGAATCCTTCCATTCTTTCCATTCTGCCGCTTCTTCATAATTGGAAGGTTCTTCATTGATAAAGTGACATAGTAAAGCTACATATCCGGAGCAGGATATGTTTCTCTTTCTTTCTCTGTGATTCTCCTCTGGAGCCCCATATTTTTTTTTACACCTTGGATAATTTCTCGTACCCAAGTAGGTTTCCTCTTGTGATGATTCTTCTCTTGAGGTGGATCTACAGGTCTTTGTGGTTCTTCAAATTCTCGATATTCTTCTTGAATTTCTTCGTTCATGGTTGTATCATGAATTCTGGGTGCTTCTGCTTCTTCAAGATCTTCAGCAGGTCTCTTTTTAGATTTGCTGTAAACTGTGTCTTCATCAAATGTCACATCCCTGCTGATGTCGATATTCTTAAATATTGGGAAGTATATTCTGTAAGCCTTTGAGCTTTCAGAGTATCCCACAAATATACCCTTCTTTCCTGAAGGATCCAGTTTCGTTCTCTTCTCTTTTGGAATGTGTATGTACACTGGAAAACCAAATATTTTGAGATGGCTGACTTCTGGTTTCTTGCTGGAAAAGAATTCTTCAGGTGTCTTGTTCTCGAGTACTCTGTGTGGAGTACGGTTCTGTACACACACTATTGTTTTGGTAGCTTTTGCCCATAGATGCATGGGAAGATCCTCATCATGAAGCATTGCTCTTGCAGCTTCCATGATAGTTCTATTCTTCCTTTCTGCAACCCCATTCTGTTGTGGATTATATGGAGTGGATAACTCCCTCTTAATCCCTGAGTCTTTGCATAACTCTTTGAATTCATTTGATGTGAATTCTTCACCATTATCTGATTGAAAGGTCTTGATATTCTTTTGTGTGTGGTTCTCGATCAAGGCTTTGAATTCATTGAACTTGCTGAAAACTTCATCTTTGTTCTTCATGAAGTAAATCCATGTCTTCCTAGAAAAGTCATCAATGAAAGAAACATAGTATACATACCCGCTTAGTAAACTTGATGACATTGGTCCACATACATCAGAGTGGATGATTTCCAAGATTCCTTTTTCCTTTCTCTCGCTCCTTGGAAATGTCTTCTTTGTATTCTTTCCTTTCGCACATCCTTTGCATACCCCTTCATGTCTTGCTTGAATTTATGGAAGACCTTCAACAGCTTTTCTTGCAAGTGGTAGTGCTCTATAATGCACATGTGCAAGCCTTCTGTGCCAAAGTTCATTTGGCTCTACTGTATCATGGACCAAAGCTTGTTTTGGATAGCCCTTCAATTTGTATAAACCTCCTCCTTGTTCTCCAATCACAATTGCATCATCAATAGTCTTTCCTCTTGACCACATGAGGACTTGGCCATCTACAAATGCAACCCTCGTGCTCTTTGCATCCAGTGCCAATATGGAGAGAATATTCTTCTTGAGTCTCGGTACAAACAAGAAATCCTTCATCTTCATAGACTTTCCGAAGTTTAGCTTGTAAGAGGATTCACCACTACCTTTTATGGGATATTGGTAGTCATCCCCAAGATTCACCTTATGGGGTGAATTATGTTTGGATAGTTTCTCAAAATATTCCTTGAAACCTGTCATGTGTTTGGAAGCCCCACTGTCAATAGCCAATATTTGCTTCCATGAGTGACAGTTCCCATGAGAGCGGAGATCAGAACATATTCATCTTCACTTGAAGAGTCTTCACTTTCTTGTTTTACTCTCTTCCTGGGAGGATCACTATCCTCAGTAGTGTGAGCATGATGTCTTGTTTTGGAATTCTTCTTCTTCTTGGATCCATTCTTATTCATGGGACAATTTCTAGCAAAGTGTCCTATTTCATCGCATGTATAACATCTAAGTTTGGATGTATCCCTTCCTGCAAGATTATTTTTCTGATGAGAATGCTTAGTGATGATGATTTTCCCTTCTTCCTTTCCTGGAGTGTACTATGAGAGCTTGATCTTCACTTCCCATCTTTTCTTCTCGAGCTTCTATCTGAGCTTCTTCTTGTGAACATTCTACCCACAGTCTACTGAACTTGACTAACTTCTTCCTAGCACAGATTCCTTGGATGAAAGAATCCCATGACCTAGGGAGACCATTCAAGGTTGTCATCACGATTTCTGCATTCTCCACTTCTTCATCTACTACTTCCATTTTTCTTTGATCTGGGAGATCCTTGTGAATTATGATTGGATGGTCTCCTCATTCTGTATCTTTACATTATTCAACTGGTTCCATAGAGTCATCTTCCTATTGATGTTCTTCCCTTCAAACAGTTTGGTTAGGGCATCAAACATAGCTTTAGGTGTCCCGAGGGAGGACATCTGTGGTATGAGGTGATCCTTGATAGAATCAACAATGATCCTCTTTTCCATAACCAACTTCTTCTTATGTAAGGCCTTGGCCTCATCTCCCTCTGGAACTGGAACCTCCTCACTGATATAGGAGTCCAACTTATTTTCTTCCAGGACCAGGGAGATCCTAATCTTCCAGGCTTGGAAGTTATCAGCTCCCTCAAAATTTTCATCAATCTTGGTATGATGAGACATATTAATTGAGAACCTCAAATGGAAATACAAAATATTTAGATCTTACCAGGTCAAGATGTCGGATCTGGATTTGGTGTTGAAATCCTGTAGTGCTGGTTCAGGAGCAGATTAGGGTTTTTCTTTTTCAGAGTTCTGTCCAACCAAATGCTTTGAATTTGATCCCTAACTTCGATTTTGGGGAGGAGATTAATCCAGGCCTGGACTCACTGAAAAATTCCACTTCTGTGAAAAGCCCTAATTTTTGACAGCAGTGTCGGGTCCAAAACTGAAAAACCTCAAAATTGGATTCTACTTCGACAGAAAGATGTGCCCTAGGGAGGAGAGTTATTCCACCCTAATTTTGCTGAAAATATGTGGAGAGAAATCCACAAAGTAGGAAGCCCTAGTTCCCGCAGTTGCATAGTGTCTTCTTCTCAGGTTAGCTCTGATACCATGTTAGATTTTTAACATTAAGCTAGTATAACATTAGGATCTTTAACTGAGAGAACAACAAGCACAACAATCAAACACAAGAGACAATGAACACAGTGTTTTTCCTCGGGGAAACCGTAAATGGAAAAAACCCCACAACTTCCTCAGAGATAGAATCAACACCAAAAGTGAAGCCCAAAAACAGTAAGATGATCTCTTGACAGCAGTAACCTCTTTCTTCCTTGCCCCAGTGTCTTTCTCTTCCTCAGCTATGCACTACAACTGAGTGTGAGTGAGTGTGTGATAAATAAAGAGGCTAGCTCTCTATTTATACTAATTCCCAACTTGACTAAACCCAACTAGGGATGACTTCACTAGGTGAGTCTAATAACCCTAGTGCCCCAGAACTATGGGGAATTTAACCCTTAGACAATAGGAGGGTTACCCACCTTGACTTGACATGACTTGTTTACATTGTAGAAACTCCCGATAGGAACCTCGAGGCATGACATGACTCAAGTACATTACAAATACATCCTAGAATAAACATCGGGTTACAATACATAAGAAATACAAGTGAATACATTCCGAAGTTACAATTACATCAACATTATGTAGAGATTCAGGGATTAAGATGGAGTTGAACACTCCATATAATTCACAATAGAATGGGGTTGCAGAAAGGAAGAATAGGATGATCATGGAAGCTGCAAGGGCAATGCTTCATGATCAATATCTTCCCATGCATCTATGGGCAGACCGGCTAGAGCAACTGTGTATGTACAGAACCATACTCCACATAGAGTACTCAAGAACAAAACACCCGAAGAAGTGTTTTTCGGCAAGAAACTAGAAGTCAGTCATCTAAGAATATTTGTTTGTCTAGTATACATTCACATTCCGAAAGAAAAGAGGACAAAGTTAGATCCTTCAAGAAGGAAGGGTATATTTGTGGGATACTATGAAAGATCAAAGGCTTACAGAATACACTTCCCAGGATTCAAGAAGATTGACATCAGCAGGGACATAACATTTGACGAAGACTCAGCTTACAACAAATCCAAAAAGAGACCTGCTGAAGAACCTGTAGAAACAAAAGTACCCAAAATTCATGACATAACCATGACCGATGCAACTCAAGAAGAAGATCGATAAATAGAAGAAAATCAAGAACTTGTAGATCCACCTTAGGAAAAGAATCCTCACAAGAGGAAACCTGCTTGGGTATGAAAATCTATCCAAGGTGTTGAAAGATATGGGGCTCTAGAAGAGATACACAGAGAGAGGAAAAGAACCAGGTCCTGCTCCGGTTATGTAGCCCTATTATGTGACTTCATTGATAAAGAACCTTCCAACTATGAAGAAGAGGAAAAAAAGAAAGAATGGAAGGATGCTATGATCGAAGAGTATCAATCAATCACGAAGAATGATGTTTGGGATGTTGTCCCAAGACCAGAGGGGAAATCTATTGTAACTTCCAAATGGATCTATAAGATCAAGCATGCTACAGATGGTAGCATAGAGAAATATAAAGCAAGATTTGTGGCTTGTGGTTTCTCCCAGAAATAAGGAAAAGATTATGAAGAGACTTTTTCTCCTGTAGGCAGATATAATTCCATTAGATCAGTACTTGCTTTAGCTACAGTAATGAAGTGGAAAGTACACCAGATGGATGTCAAGACAAATTTCTTGAATGGTGTAGTAAAAGAGGAAGTATATGTGGAGCAGCCACTCAGTTTTGAGACACATGACAGAGAGACTCATGTTTGTAAGTTAAATAAATCCTTGTACGATTTGAAATAGGAACCCAAGACATGGTACGACAGAATTGACATATTCCTATCCAGTTTGAGCTTTACCAAGAGTAAACTAGATTCCAACCTTTACTACAAGGTTGAAGAAGGGAACCTAGTGATACTCCTACTGTATGTAGATGATCTATTTGTAACAGGTGAGGATGGGTTGATTGCTAATACAAAGAGGAAGCTTGCTGCTGAGTTTGAAATGAAGGACTTGGGTATGATGCACTTCTTTCTAGGCATGGAGGTGTGGCAGAATATAGATGGAATTTCCCTAGGACAAGAGAAGTATGCATTAGAGATCCTGAAGAGGTTTGGGATGATGGACTGCAAGGCCATGACGACACCTATGGCATCGAACATGAAGCTATTGAGTGATGCTTCATCAGAACCGGTTGATGCTATGATGTATAGTCAGATGATTGGGTCCTTAATGTGCCTAACGAATGCGAGACCAGATATTTGATTTGCTGTGAACACATTGAGCCAGTTCTTGATGAATATGAGACATGTTTGCTTGATTGCTGCAAAGCATATTTTGAGGTACCTGAAGGGTACAGTTGATTATGGGATCAAATATGAAGTGAATCCGAAGATTAACCTGGAAGGGTATGTGGATTCAGATTGGGAAGGAATTTCCATTGATAGAAAGAGTACTTCAGGATGCTACTTCAGTATGGGATCAGGTGTGATCTCCTGGTTTAGCAGGAAGCAATCATGTGTGGCACTGAGTACAGCCGAAGCAGAGTACGTTGCAGCTTGTTCGGCTAGTTGTGAGGTAGTGTGGCTAAGAAAGATATTGTCTAACTTATTCGATCTCCAGATGGATGCTACTTGTATATATTGTGACAACGAGAGCTCAGGTGAAGTTTTTGGAGAACCCAGTGTTCCATAACAAGTCAAAGCATATTGAGATCAAATATCACTATATTAGGGATATGGTGTAGAGAGGAACAATGAAGCTCCAATATGTTGTGACGAATGAGAAGACAGTTGATGTACTAACCAAACCATTAGCCAGAGTAAATTTTGAGTACTTCAGGGAGAATCTTGGTGTTCTCCAGATAGAGTTTCCCTCTAAAGGAAATTTATGTGTCCGTTGGCCTTTCTGACATGGTGGAAGGCTGAGATTCACATGATCAGATGTAAGTGTAGAGATGCTTTGATGTGATTGTGGGTTGTGTGACCACATGATCATTACAGAGATATTCTGATGTGAATGTGGGATGTGTTCCCATATGATCAATGCAGAGCCATTCTGATGTGATTGAGGGATGTGTTCCCACATGACCAGATATAAGTGCAGAGATATTCTGATGTGATTGTGGGATGTGTTCCCACATGATCAGTGCAGAGCCATTTTGATGTGAATGCGGGATATGTTCCCACATGATCAGATGTAAGTGTAGAGACATTCTGATGTGACTCCGGGATGTGTTCCGACATGATTAGATGTAAGTGCAGAGCCTTTCTGACAAGATGAGGTCGGATGTAAGTGCAGATCCTTTCTGATAAGATGAGGTCGGATGTAAGTGCAGTGCATTTTTGACAAGATGAGGTTGGATGTAAGTGTAGAGCCTTTTTGACAAGATGAGGTCGGATGTAAGTGCAATGCCTTTCTGATAAGATGAGGTCAGATGTAAGTGCAAAGCCTTTATGACAAGATGAGGTTGGATGTGAGTGCTGGGAATTTTTGACATGGGTTTTGGATATGTTCGTCCCATGGTCAGATGTGAGTACTGGGCATGCCTTTCTAACATGGTTCTTGGATGTGTTCCTCCCATGGTCAGATGTAAGTGCTGGGCGGGCCTTTCTGACATGGTTCATTCCATGGTTAGATATAAGTGTTGAAGACGATGAAGACCTACATGAATGCTAGGCCTACAAACAACATGAAAAAGGGTTGGATCTGAAGAACTTCTTGTGACGAGTAGAATTGAGATAGCATCAGTGATGATGACCTAGTGATGATCCAGCAGTGATGATCCACATCAAGTGATGATCTAGACTTGATGATGATCCAGTGATGCTCCATATCAATTGCTGATCCAGACTTGATGAAGATGACTTGACGATGAAGATGACTTGAATATGAAGATGACTTGATGATGAAGATGAATTGATGATGATCCATATGATACAGAGAAGAAGACTTGTGCTGATAAATTGTGTCGAGAGAATACCTTCCTAGTTAAGAGGGAGTGTTGATGTATTTGTAACTTTAGAATGTATTCACTTTTATATCTTATTTATTGTACCCTGATTTTTCTTCCAGGAAGTATATGTAATTTAATTGAGTCATGTCATGCCCCAATTTTCCTATCAGGAGATTCAATAATGTAAACAAGTCCTATAAAGTCATAGAGTGTAACCCTCCTTATTGATCAAGGGTTAAAGTCCCCGTAGTTGTGGGTCCCTAGGGTTATTAGACTCTCCTAGAGAAGTCAGCCCTAGTGAGTTATTGTCAAGTCGGGAATTAGTATAAATAGAGAGGGAGCCTCTCTATTTAACACACATTCATACATAGTCACTCACACTCAGTTGTAGCGCATAACTGAGAGAGAGAGAAGAAGTTGGGACAAGAGAGAGAGAGACTACTACTATAGGGAGATCATCTTACTGTCTTTGGGTTTTAATTTTGGTGTTGATTCTATCTATGAGGAAGTTGCAAAGTTTTCTTCTTTATGGTTTCTCCAAGGAAAATATTTGTGTTCATTGTCTCATGTGATTTATTGTTATGCTTGTTATTCTCTCAGAGAAGATCCTAAGATCATATAGCTTAAATGTTAAAAATCTAACAAATCCTAGGTCTGCACTTTATTTTATGCAGGGCACATATACGCAGTGGTTTCCCTAAGAGGAAATGAATGGAACACTGACTACTGGAAGGAACATTGCTTGGATGGGAAGCAAACCCTCATTTTCTCATTAAGCGACTCTAAGGGCAATGATTTTCCAATTGGGTTGATGGTTATCAAAGGAGAATATTTGACACAGGTTTCCCATGCAAAAAAGAGAAAAGGTTATGTATTTAAAGATTATAGACCAGGTCAAATTTTATACCATTATACAAACTTAGTTATTGGCACAAGCCTCCAGTTGCAAAAAATTCCTAAGAAGAACTCATCAAATTCATGATACTTGTTGTCTTACTCCGAGCATGAGAGGTTAAAGGATATTGTTGCTATTAGAGGTGATCCTGATGGACTGGTCGAATGAACACAAGTAGGTAGTCAAGTATGTGGTAGTCAGATATTTTGGTTTCATGGTCTCATTGATTATTTACATCTTGATAGATTGATAAATTTAATAGACTTGTACAAGTTGATAAATTGCACCTAAGCTTCATCATGGATTTGTTGTATTATATTGATACTTACATGACTCATTCCTTGTATCCAAATACCATTATCTACCACTCTATCTGGAATATGTCTATTGCATTTTCCTTGAATATCGAAGTTGATCCTATAAGGACATCTCCTGGAATCCGAAAATTATCTCCTTGACTCCGATAATTTGTTTCTCCACAGGAGCCGTGACGTTAAGAAGTGGTAATCCTAGCCTAATAACCATTTCCAATGCTAGCTTACAAACCATATATCTAATCCTATTAACTCAATTTTGCAGCGTAAACCATAATTTACATTCTAAACCATAGAAACCATAGTTTGCTCAGGAAGGGAATGTCAAATTTTTGCAGATAGGGGTCAACTTCGCATATTCCTTAACCGTGAACATGTGGCTATTGTTCCCACATGGAACCTACCTATACATGCTTGCATGACCCACTGAAACATTATTTTGATCCATGATTTCCATTCTATGTCCCGGTTAGGGATTCAACAAGTGTCCTTGAAAAGCCTGTAGGAGGTGGGATTCAACGTGCAATAGAATGATGGTCGTTGATCAGATCGACGAACGTTCAACTCTATTGGATTCAAGACATTGGGATAGTGCTAGGGGTGGCCCTCTACTCTAGATTCATGGATAAGGGATCATTTTTGTGGTCAATTTTGTAAAATAGTGTTTTGCTTAGTAAGGGAATGCCCATTTTTTGCACATAGGGGTCAACTTTGCAAATTCATTGAAGGTGAACATGTGGCTAGAATTTCCACATGTAACCTATGTAAACACACTTGCATGACCCACAAGAAGACTATTTTTATGCATAGTTTCCATTCTATGCCCCAGGAAGGGATTCAACAGGTGTCCCTGAAAGCCTGTAGGAGGTGGGATTCAACGTGCGATAGAATGATGGTTGTTTATCGAATCAACAAACCGTTGAATATGTTGGATTCAGGACATCGGTATAGTGCTAAGGATGGAACTCTACTCTAGGTCCATGGACAAGGGATCATTTTTGTGTTCAATTTTGGAAACTAGGGTTTTTCTCAGTAAGGGAATGTCCAGTTTTTGCACCTAGGGGTCAGCTTTGAAAATTCCTCGACCGTGAATGTGTGGCTAGCATTCCCACATGGAACCTACCTAAAATTTCTTGCATGACCCACTAGAAGCCCATTTTGATGCATGGTTTCCATTCTATGCACGAGGTAGGGATTCAACAGGTGTCCCTGAAAGCTTGTAGGAGGTGGGATTCAACGTGCCATGGAATGATGACCGTTGCTCGGATCGATGAACCATTGGATCTGTTTAATTTAGGACATCAGGATAGTGCTATGAGAAACCCTCTAATTTGGGTCCATGGGCAAGGGATCATTATTTCGGTCAATTTTGGAAACTAGGGTTTTGCTGAGTAAGGGAATGTCAACTTTTTGCACATGGGGATCAACTTCGCATATTTATCAACCATGAATGTGTGGCTAGATTTCCCACATGAAACATGCCTAAACACGCTTGCATGACATACCAAAATCCCGTTTTGATGCATGGTTTCCATTCTATGCCCCTAGTAGGGATTCAATAGGTGTCCCTGAAATATTGTAGGAGGTGGGATTCAACGTGCACAAAAATCATGACCGTTGATCGGATCGATGAACCATCAAATCCGTTGGATTCAGGACATTGAAATAGTGCTATGAGTTTCCCTCTACTCTGGATAAGGTATCATGTTTTTGGTCAATTTTGGAAACTAGGGTTTTACTCAGTAAGGGAATGTCCAATTTTTGAACATAGGGGTGAGCTTTCCAAATTCCTCGAACACGAATGTGTGGCTAGTGTTCCCACATGGAACCTACCTAAACACACTTGCATGACCTAGTGGAAGCCCGTTTTAATGCACGGTTTCCATTCTATGCTCCTGGTAGGGATTCAACAATTGTCCCTAAAATCCTGTAAACACATATTTCATTAAATTTGTAATTATTTAGTGGATCTATAATAGAGGACTTCCGCTAGATTGAGTTCTTTCAAAATGAGGAAAGTCATAGCCTTTGATTCCTTACATTATTTCTATTAATACTTTTTTATAGTTTGTATTTAATATTAAGTTGATTAAATTATTTTATGACATAATACCAACATTGTATTTGTTACTACAACAATTATAAATATTTCCATAGTAATTATTTTTGTCTTTGCTGAGTATGTTGTTTTATTTTTGGAAGTTGGCACCACTTATAATCAAAACGAGAAAATATTTTATGACTTTAAAGTCTAAGTTTTACCCTTGTAATGATTAAAATAAATTATGAATTAAAATGGCAACATAATTTATTATTGTTGTTGTTGGTAGTGGTAGTGTATAAAAAACTAAGTTGGTGAATGTTTACTTTATGAATAATAGATTAACATGAGAAATTTCTAACCTATAAATTTATTTAATGATATTGATGTTAGTAAAGCCTCATTTATTTATTAATATTAAGTATTTTAACAATCAAAATCAATCATGAACTAGATTAGCATTAGTGCAATACAGTTTCATTTTTTTCATATACAAGAGGAAAGGGTTTCATATACAAGAAGAAAGGGGGAAAACCAATTGAACTAATTATTGCAAGTGTTCATTATTTATTTATGAAGTATTTCAACAATGTGTTTAATTGAAAAGAGCTTATTTATATTGAAAATATAGATATCTTACAATATTTACATTATTATTAATATTTTATATCATCTATTAATTTATGTTAGGGTACAGAGGAATCGAACCACCATTGTCCTGCGTGTAATGCACATGCTCTTCCATTGAGCTAGAACCCTTTACAACATGAGGGGAGAGGGACTGTGTTAACACCTAGATTACACCTTTCTAATCCTCTGTGACAAATCAAAATGATGAAAGTCTTAGAATTTGATTCATTACATAATTTCTATTAATATTATCTATAGTTCGTATTAAATGGTAAGTTGATTAAGTTTATGTAATGACATTAATATTGTATATGTTACTATGATTAAGCAATTGAATTATAATTTGATATGGTAACTAGTACATTGTTGGTGTTGAGTTCCTATACTAGTAGAAGGTTGGCACAATTTTAGAATGACCCATTTTAAAACTATTTAATGACATAATACAAATGTTTTTGTTACTATAACAATTTTAATTCCCAACATAGCAAGTAATATTGTATGTGTTGAGTATCATGTTGTAATATATTAGAATGTTGGCAACCTTTTACAAGTGACAAGAAAAACTATTATATATTAAGTGTTACTATGCTAAGTTTATTATTTTAACGATCAAAATCAATTATACATTAAAATAGAAATATAATTTATTCATATTACTATTATTTATATTTTCTAATAAAAGTTAAGTTGATCAATGATTATATCACGAAAAATAGATGGTAGAAGATTTTCTTACATATTATTATTAAAGTTATTTAATGACATTAATAATCAATGTTTGTTGCTATTATTATATTGGAATTTCATTTAATTGAAATTATGTTAATTAATTTGTCTAGGTTGATTTACCATAGTAAGTCTAAGCCTTTTTGAGTATGATGTTTTACTTTTGGAAGTTGGCACCACTTCATAGTGTACAAGAAAAAATATTTTATGACTTAGAGTAAAATAGGTTTTATCTTAGTAATGATTAAAATAAAATATAAATTAGAATAGAGATATAATTTATTATTATTATTGTTGGTGGTGGTAGTGTATTAAAAACTAAGTTAATCATATACAATATCCATATAATCTCATATATCAAAAATTGGTGTATTGAAAATTGCATTCATATATCATATCCATCTAATCTCCTTATATTCAGTGAAGCAAATCAATTACAACTTGTACGCCACATTTATTTATCGTGGTATTCCTGCAATCTTATTTCTTTTGCATCCATGCCCAAACTATGGTATTAAATGGAATAGATCCATGTCATGTGCCATCAAGGTTTGGTACCCAATATTGTTCTAAAATTTTCCCTGAACTAGGCTTCCATCAATCAACCTTTACATGAAGAGTCTCACTTTCATCATTCTAGAAGATATATGAGGTGGTTTTTTCCATCCAAATCATCTCTCCTTCATCCTTGGTTCATGATCTAACTAGCAACATATTTCATTTATGAACTTCAATCATAGGATTGAATATTGGATTTAGCTTGTTGCACTTGGGTCCAACATATACCAGTTCATCCATCACATTATCAAAATATCCATCCATAATAATTATATTACATGCAGTACATTACGATGAGCATTAAATCTCACATGGATTAAATTGTCTTTATGATGCAATATATTTGATGATAATGTCTAACATGAATTAAATCTAACATGATGTTACTACTTAATGAATGATTTTCTGGATTAAGTTATGTGAAATCTTTTTAGTCCACAATGAGTTTTTCATGGTTCCTGTAACAAGCATGGGTGGAGTGTCCACTCAAAACGTTGGTTTGAAAAATGATCACACAATTTAATCTAGAAAATCAATCACAATGATGACAAACTGATAAAACCTTCACCCTCAAAATGTTAGTATTGTATTTATTGAGTATAAGTTAATATACTAGTACAAAGTTGGCACCAGTTTAAAGTCTACACGAGAAAATATAATTATGAATTTGAATGCAACATAGTAGTACAATTAAATTTATATCAATTATAATAATGGATAATAGGGAAAACTCACTTCGAACCTTATTGCAAGTGCCCTACATTTATTCACAAAGCAAGTCTATAAGATGTTTTAAGGTGCATTCGCATAAAGTATCATCACATGAATTAACATTGAAATTGAACCAAAAGTTTCATATATGTAGAAAATAATATAAAATTCCTCAAATGGTAGCTTGAAGAGAATATTTGATATACTACAAATATTGAAAACTTTTTATTCATGTATATTAATTAGTCATTCAAAAAGCAAAATTACATTCATGAATCATCTACACC